>ML286691.1:1103-50411 GCA_005239495.1 Nicotiana undulata
CATGTCCCCTCGTGCGACAAATAATAAACAAAGCAACAATATAATGTAAAAGTCAACACTAAGCAGTCTCAAGTGCATGGAAATACTCAATACAGTTTTATTTCCCCGGCAAGGGGAAATCAACAATTACAAACTCAACAAAATGCCCGACAGGGGTCTCAGCTATAACCAACCTCGCATCAGAAATACAATTTCAACAGTGTAAGCCTCAACTGAAACAAATAACTCAATGACTCTCCACGTCATGAAACAACCTCAAGGTATCACTTTTAATTCATCAATTACTCATAGAGCGGAGAATATTAAGAACACAGTAAGTTTCATCACAAATGACTCACGGGCATGATTGACCGCAGCGCATAGGCATTCGCCACCACGCCTATACGTTGGACATGAGTTACACATAGCAAATAAGACTCTATACCTAATCCCTCAAGCTGCGGTTAAGCCAAACACTTACCTCGGCTCCAAAAGTGCAAGTTAAGCCTCAATCACAGCCTTTCCTTTAGAATCCGACTCCGGAACGATATTAGCTAGACATAATCAACCCAACTATATCAATAATGGCTCAATAAATCAAATCCATAGCCTAATTATTTATTTCAAAGCATTCTTCCTAAGATTCCAAAATTTGACCCCGGGCCCGCTTGGTCCAAACACGAGGCTCGGACCAAAACTCGATCACCCATGACCCGACAAGTTGGAATATATAATTTGTTTTAAGATTCGACCCCAAATTGAGGTTGAATCACCCAAAATTCTCAAAAACCCAACTCTACCTAAAATCCCTAATTCCTACTTTGATTCCATGTTTTTAGCCCTAGATTCTAGTGATTAGTTGATGAAAATAAGAGGAAATAATGTTAACAATACTTACCTATAGAGCTATGGAGGAAAAGTTCTTCAAAATTCGCTTAGCGGGGATGGAGAGGAAGAAGAGTTGTGAAAAATGGGAGAAATCCCGAAATGGTTCTGTTTTTGGGTTATTAAAATCACTGGAGGGATTTACCCTTCGCGTTCGCGGGCCACTGGCCGCGTTCGCGAAAGGGTTGGCAGCTGGGACTTATGCGTTCGCGGAACCAAGGCAGCGTTCGCGTAGGTCTGACTCCCTAACCTTCCGCGTTCGCGTGCCTCTGCCTGCGTACGCGAAAAACAACCTACCTGACCCCAGACCCATCCTATAATACTACGCGTTCGCGAGAGGGGCATCGCGTTCGCGTAGAGCAGTTCCCCCCATAGCTCCGCGTTCGCGCCCGTACCCCTGGGATCGCGTTCGCGAAGGGTATCACACCAGACATCAGAAACCTGCAACATCACACCAGATGTTTCATGTTTTCACACCCCGTTAGCTACCCAAACTCACCCGAGCCCTCGGGGCTCAAAACCAAAAACACACACGACTCCCAACACATCTTACGAACTTATTCAAGCATTTAAATCACCAAAATATCATCAAGAACATCGAATCAAACCTCAAAACTCTTAGAATTTTCTCAAACTTCATAAACTTCTAAATTTCCCATTTTTAATCCAGATCACGTCGTTTCAAGTTCGTTTAACACCAAATTTCACAGATAAGACAAATAACATATAATAAAACTGTTCCGGGCTCCAGAACCTTAATACGGGCCCGGTAACACGATTTTCACTTAATAATTCATTTCCAAATTCCTTTATTATTTCCAAAAAACAATTTCCTTTAAAAAATTAATTTCTCGGGCTTGGGACTTCGGAATTCGATTCCGGGCATACGCCAGAGTCCCATATTTTCCTACGGACCCTCCAGGACTGTCACATCACGGGTCCGAGTCCGTTTACCATAAATGTTGACCAAAGTCAACTTTATTCATTTGATTATCACAAATTCCATTTTTCATCCAATTTCAATATAAAGACTTCCCGGCTACACGCCCGGGCTGTGCACGCTTATCAAGGTGAGATTAACGGAGGCTTTCGAGGCCTCGGAACACAAATTTAGCTAGAATTACATTAGAATGACCTTTTGGGTCATCACATTTTCCTCTCCTTTCGGATCGGTCAAGGGTTTTGACATTGTTGGGACAACTCATTTCCTTTCGGGATAAGGAATATAAGGAATTTGAAGAGTCGCCACCTAATGAATTAAGGTGCATTAGGGAACCTACTACGGGTCATTTATAACACTAATTGTATAACCATAGATTGGGTAAGGGCTTGAAATTACTTCAAAGGGAAGGTGTTAGGCACCCCTCGAAGTCCAAAATTGTGGGTCCCGTCCAAACTTACTTTGTGAATTTATTCAAGTAGCAAATAAATAGTCTAAGCACACATATGTAAAAAGACAAGGGTTTGACAGATTAGCTGTCTAAGCACACATGTGAATAAAGGTTTTACCAGATTCATAGTCTAAGCACACATATGTAAAAGGGAAAGGGAGGTCCTAAGTTGTTTATCCTATAGGATCACACCTATGCAATGCCCGGTAATCACTCCTCAATGAGGGGCTACACGTTGCATTAGCGCACAGTCATCATATCTTTGTCTACCCATTAACCCACCCCTTAGCGGTTATTAAGCGAATTTTGATTTAACGAGCTCTAAGCGTGTTGTTACCTGTCCCTTCCTTGTGATCCCGGAGAAGTTAGGACCTCTAAATTTGGGTAGTCCTGGAAAACCCCCTAAGGTTTCAAAAGGGAAAACTCAAGGAGACAGGCAAATAACAAGTAAGACAAGCATATAACTGAAAGAAATAGTTAAGAGGCTCATATTTACCTCCACAGGTAATGCACATAAGTAGCACGTCTCAAAACACAAATACATGCAGTTTTTAGGGAAATCTTAGGACAGGATGTCTAGGTGAACCTTAAGACATAGAATAGGCAATGCTTGTTTAAAACTCAGCGGCAGGGTCCTAATAGTTTGCCTACTGATTTTAAAACCAGTAAAACTTAGTAGTAAACAATCGAAAAGCAGTTTTCCAGTTTTACATAAATATTGTTTACCTAAGGCTTGCCTAGGCGTGGGACTGTGCATAATAATAATCACATGATATTTTAAGAAATTTTGAAGCTATTTAACCTATAAACATGCTGCTCTAGGCAATACGGATCTTAAAATGAATGGATTTATACCAGTATTTATTCAGGAATATGCCATCTATGTGTAGGACTGTTTTTATACTTTTTCATGGATCAACGACTTATTGCAATTAAACTAGGCGTGTTCAAACGAATGCAAACAGGATCCCTTAGAGCACTGTATCTAAATGCACACAGGAGTGACAGATTTGTGTTGAGGTTATTTATTAACCTAATAGCAGGATTCCTAAGCGAGATATTTATGCAACGTTAAAGCATGGATTAATGACATATGATATGTTGAAGCAATAGATGTGAAACCCTAAGAATAGGATATCTAATTCATATTGGGCATGATTTTGGATGCAAATGAGCCGATTATCCCTAAGGCATGGTTTCTAATGCAATTCACAAAATATAAGTCCTACAGCATGCTTTCTACCCAATAATATTAATAGTACTATATTGTTACCCTCCAATTTTCACTAGCAACCCCAATATTTGTTTACAAATAATTATTACAGACCAATAGCTGAATGAATTACATAAATGGAAAGGAAATTAAACTATAGGGAGCCTGAAGCAGGCCCAAATACAACCTAAGAACATCAGGCCTTCAGTAGTCTCAAAATGCATAGGATTTCATAGCCAACTTCATGTCCAGGTGTGTCAGAGTTCCCTAAGCACCTCAAGGATCCCGAGCAGTGCTCACACCTAGACTTTGTAACAACGATTGAGTAGGTGTAGTGTGGAAGGTCCAACTTCAGTGTGTTAGAGTTCATAGGGATATCAAATTGATCCCAAGGCAGTCACACACTGGAGGGGCGGAACCGAGGGACTTAAGAGTAAAGTGAGAGTGCTTAACATAGTTTTGAAAAGGGTTTTTGATAATAAAATAGCATTGGAGTGATTCAATAAGACAAGGAGTTTTCAAATAAGGACTGATCAGTAGTAAAACAGTTTGAAAACAATGTAAACCTTTTGCAAATTCGGCATGCAACCTGATTGGCTACAGAACAAACAAGTCCAGCACTACTAACAACAGAGTTCACACATGGGTATTGGGAATTTGGGACATATAGAATACACATAGTGAAACATATAACAACATAAGCACAGAAGCTTTTCAAGAGTTTATAGGATTAAATGGGGTTTGTCATACAACTAATGGTACAGACATAGGGCATGGATTTTAGAACAGACATGTGGGAACATAGTTATACTAGACATAGAATCAGAGTTACTTAGAGATATTAGATAACTTAGCAAAGCATATTAATACCAGAAGCTAAGTAAACAGATAGACAAACAATCAGACATGCTGACATACATGGAATAGAGTCAGGTTGAGGCATGCTAGAGAGGCAATAGGAAGGTCCATAGACATGCTAATCAGAAGTCATACAAGCTAGTAATTAAACAGGGTAGTCCAGGCATGCTAGGTGAAACAATGAGTTAAACATGCTAGTTACACATTGAACAATAAGATGTTAAGCAGGAACCAAACTAGAAATCATTGAACTAGAGCAGTAACACATAGAGTTTTGGACTTAAAATTGAATCAGGACATACTAGTTAAGGAGAGCAAACACAAAATATAGAGCAGGTGTAGTACAATAACTAGCCTTGGCTTATACTCGGCTAGTTCAATAAGTGTAGCAAGTAACAAGAAAGAGCATAGAGCTTTTGAGTGTAAGAGAGAATTATTGGACTAATGTTTGTCTGTTTTAGTGAGAATAGACGAGAGTATATATAATACCTGAGAACACAGTAAAATAAGGTAAAGGAAATCAATCATCAACAATTAAGGAGGCCACAGAATCAGTCAGGCAAAAAATCAGCAATTCTTCCCTTAATTAAGGGAGTAATTAACCAACGGTAAAAAGCAGAACATTTAAGGAATGAAATCAAATAGAACTTAGGTACAGAGTTGTCACGACCCAAAATCCCACCTGCAGGCCGTGATGGCGTCTAATGTTGAAACCGCTAGACAAGCCAACGTTTTGATATAAATTGACTTATTAAAAGTTAAATAACCAAACATGACCGGAACAATTATAATGAAAATGCGGAAGTATTATAAAAATTCAAGAACTACATAGAATCTCGTAATATTTTTCTTAAGTACAACCCCATAAACCGGAACCACAAACTCACGAACCAGTTTAAGATTTGCTAAAGACAAGAGTTTGAAATAAAATAATACAACTGTCTAGAAATGTAATATAAGACAGAAGGAAGGAGGTGGGAGGTGACACCAAGGCTTGCGGACGCCTGCAGGACTACCTCAGTGTCTCTGTGGACTGAAAGCTACTCCCTGAATCCATGTCCACTGGGTCCGGCGCTATAATCTGCACAACATAAAGATGTACAGGTGTAGCATCAGTACAACTAACCCAAATGTACTCAGTAAGTGTCGAGCCTAACCTCGGCGAAGTAGTGACGAGGCTACGACACGACAAAAGATAACACCTGTGCAATTCAATAATATAACCGGAAAATAATGACAGAATATAAGAAGGTAATTACAACAACAGGGAGAACATGATGGGGACAAGGGGTAACAACTCACTGAAATAACAGAATAAGATAAATGTAGAAATAACAGCAGGAATTTAACAGCTCAGAACAAGTAAATAAATAGAAAAGGCACGGCATGTCCCCTTGTGCATAACCTCACAATCACTCGCCACGGAATGTCCCCTCGTGCATAAATAAATAAATCACTCGGCACGGAGTGTCCCCTCATGCATTGCCTCACAGTAACTCGGCACGGAATGTCCCCTCGTGCAATATATAATAATTGCTCAGCACGGAATGTCCCCTCGTGCAATATATAATAATCGCTCAGCATGGCATGTCCCCTCGTGAAAAACCTCACATCACTCGGCATGGAATGTCCCCTCGTGCATAACATAAATAAAAGCAACAATTGGACAGGAAAATACAACAATAGAAAACCTCAAATACACTGAAACGTTCAACAAAGATTCTATCGTCCCGACAAGGGACTCAGCTATAGCCAATCTCACTCAGAGGTATAACTCAACCATAAAATCCTCAACAGAACGAATAATCAAATAACTTCCACATCATTAAATACTCTCAATATATCACTTCAAGAATGATAATAAATCTGTAACACAGAGAATATCAAAGAACACAATGTAAATTAGCAAGTTCGACTCACGGGCATGCTTGACCACAACATATAGGTGCCCGTCACCTCACCTATACGTTGGACGTGGAATATCACATAGCAAATAAGACTATATACCTATTCCTTCAAGCTAAGGTTAGGCCAAACACTTACCTCGATGCCTCGAATACAATTTGTCACGGCCCGAAATCCCACCTTCAGGACATGACTGCGTCTCGTTGAACCCGCTAGACAAGCCAACGTGTACAATTAAACTAACATGATAACACCGAATTAATAGAATTAACAAAAAAACGTTTACAAATTTAACAGCGGAAATAGATAAAAACAGGACTAAGTGATAGAAACAAATACAATACGTTGTAACAATCCCCGAATATGGAGTCACTAACTCACAAACATACTAAAAGATTACTACAAACAAGGGGCTGAACAATAACAGTATACAACTGTCCTTGGAAATAAATGAAAAAGACAGGAAGGAATAAAAAGGGATAGAGGAGGCGCCAAGGCCCACGAACGTCTGCGGGTCTACCTTGCAATCTCCAAGGTGGACTGAAGGAAACTCCCTCTAACGATGTCCACTAGGTCCGGCTGCGGGATCTGCACAACATAAAGAAGTGCAGGTGTAGAATCAGTACAACCGACCCAATGTACTGAGTAAGTGTCGAGCCTAACCTCGGCCAAAGTAGTGACGAGGCTAGACCTGACAACATACATTAACCTGTTCTACTCTACAAATATAACATGGAAAAGGGAAAGAGATAAGCAGATAAACATGGGACACATGAGCAGTTAATGGGGGGTAATAAGTGAGATAAAGAAGTTAATTAATCACATAGGAGCTAACAAGAAAGGCAAGTTAACAAGAATGCTAACGTAACAAGTATAAATGCTAGCAATGTAAACAATGGCACGGCATCACCCTTCGTGCTTCTACTCTTTTCCTCACCATGCGATGTACAATATAAGATGATAGGAATCATGGCACGGAATCACCCTTCGTGCTTTTACTCTCTTCTTCATTATGCAATATGTGGTGTAATCAATATCAATCATGGCACGACATCACCCTTCGTGCTTTTACTCTCTTCCTCACTGTGCAATATACGATATAATCAATGTAAATCATGGAACGACATCACCCTTCGTGCTTTTACTCTCTTCCTCACTGTGCAATATACGATATAATCAATGTAAATCATGGAACGACATCACCCTTCGTGCTTTACACTCTTCCTCACCATAACAATGACAATTATAAAAAAGGCAAGGGATGCAGCATAGTGGAAACACAAGTCATAATCTCCCGTCAAGGGGAATACTATCAGTCAATATCATAATAATTGCCTGGCAAGGGTCTCAACTATAACCACTCTTTTCAGGTATATCCTTTACAACTGGTCTCTCAATCGAACCATTCACATCACAAGTTTATCAACAAGGATTTTGAACAACAATCAACTTCCAAGTATAGACAATTTCACAATATAATGAATATGGAAGTAATAACAAGAATTTCATCAAAAATAGACTCACGGGCATGATTGACACACCATGCATAGGTACTCGTCACTTCACCTATGCATTGAACATGATAAACACATAGCACATAGCACACAATACTTATTCCCTCACCAAAGCTAGGCAAGACACTTACCTCGGGTCCAAAAATAACAATTCAAGCCTCTAACACTGCATTTCCTTTGGAATTCAACTCCGAAACAACGATATCTAAACATAATCAACTTAATAACATCAATAATGACTCATTAATACAATCCCATAGCCTAAATATACAATTCCTAGCATTCTTCCAAAATTTCCAAAATTCAACCCCAGGCCCGCTTGGTCCAAACACGAGGCTCAGACCACCCGATCATCCATTCCCCTACGAGTTCAAATATATGATTTGTTTCCGATCCCAAATTGAGGTTAAATTACCCAAAATCCCATAAGCCCTAACTCTACCCAAAACCCCTAATTTTTACCTTTAAAACCCTATCATTTTTTATGATAATTGATGAAAAACCTTAGAAAGTTGAAGGAAAATCAGTTAGTGAGCACTTACCAACGAGTTGGGAAGAAAATCTCTTGAGAAAATCGCCCTAGGTCTTCTATTTGTGAGAAAAAGTGAAAGAAAGAACGTCTGAAATTGTTTTTAAAACAAATCATTGTTCGACTCTCGCACCTGCGGTACATGGGTCGCACCTGCGATCTCGCAGGTGCGGGAAAAAGGTCGCACCTACGGAATTGGGTCAGGCCCATAGGGGGCCGCACCTGCGGAAATGGGTCAGCTCCTGCGAAGTCAGTCCTGCGGAAATTTGTCCGCGCATGCGAGAGTAACCGCACCTGCAGACTGGGCGTCGCGCCTGCGGTCTCGCACCTGCGGCCCTAGGCTCGCAGCACACAAGAAATGGGTGCACCAGCAGTGTTTTCATGAGTTAAAACACCCCGAATACCTACCTGAAACACCCCCGAGCCCTCGGGGCTCAAACCCAAATATACACACAACTCCCAAATCATTCTATGGACTTATTCAAGCATTTAAATCACCAAAATATCATCAAACTCAATGAATTAAAACTCAAAACTCATAGAATTTTCTTAAAACTTCATAAGGTTCAATTATTCCGATTTTGATCCGAAACACGTCATTTCAAGTCCGTTTTACACCAAATATCACATATAACTCACATAACATATATTAAACCTGTTCCAGGATCCGGAATCATAATACGGGCCCGGTAACATAGTTTTCACTTCAAAATTCATTTTCAAAAACCTTTATATTTTTCAGAAAACAATTTTCATTAAATATTCATTTCTTGAGCTTGGGACCTCGGAATTCTATTCCAGGAATACGCCCAAGTCCCATATTTCTCTACGGATCCTCCGGGACCATCAAATCACGTGTCCGGGTTCGTTTACAAAAAATGTTGACCAAAGTAAACTGTATTCAATTAATACTATAATTTCCATTGTTCATCAAGTTTTTACATAAAAGCTTCCCGGGCTACGCACGCATATCGAGATGAGATTAACGGAGGCTTTCAGGGCCTTGGAACATAGATTTAGCTAAATTAACATAGGATGACCTTTTGGCTCATCACAATATCCACCTCTAAAACAAATGTTCGTCCTCAAACGGACATAGAAAAAAACCTGAGTCTGAGAAAAGATGGGGATAATGGTTCCGCATATCTGACTCGGACTCCCAAGTAGCTGTCTCGGCAGGCTGACCTCGCCACTGAACACGGACCGAAGGATAACTCTTCGATCTTAACTAACGAATCTGCCTAGCTAATATGGCTATCGGCTCTTTGTCATACGTCAGATCCTTGTCCAACTGGACACCGCTGAAGTCGAGAACATGATATGGATCTGCAATATACCTCTGGAGCATAGATACATGAAACACTGGATGTACGGCTGATAAATGTGGTGGCAAGGCAAGTTTGTAGGCCACCTCTCCTACCTTATCCAAAATCTCAAATGGACCAATGTACCTAGGGCTCAACTTGCCCCTCTTCCCGAACCTCATCACGCCCTTCATAGGAGACACTCTAAGAAACACCTAATCTCCTATCATGAAAGCCAAATCTCGAACTCTCCGATCCGCATAACTTTTTTGCCTGGACTGAGCTGTGCGAAGCCTATCCTGAATAATCTTCACCTTGTCCAAGGCATCCTGGACTAACTCAGAACCCAACAATTTAGCCTCTCCCGGCTCAAACCATCCAACTAGAGATCGACACCGTCTACCATACAATGCCTCGTAAGGAGCCATCTGGATGCTCGACTGATAGTTGTTGTTGTAGGCAAACTCAGCTAACGACAAAACTTGGTCCCATGAACCACCAAAGTCAATGACACAAGCCCGCAACATATCCTCCAAAATCTGAATAGTACGCTCGGATTGTCCATCCGTCTGAGGATGAAATGTGGTACCTAACTCAATGTGTGTGCCCAACTCTCGCTAAAATACTCTCCAGAAATGGGAGGTAAACTGAGTACCTCTGTATGATATAATGGATAAGGGCACACCATGCAATCGAACAATCTCTCTCATATATATCTTTGCCAACTTCTCCGCAGAATATGAAACTGATACCGGAATGAAGTGCGCTGACTTGGTAAGCCTATTAACAACAACCCAAACCGCATCAAACATCCTCTTAGTCCGTGGGAGTCCAACTACAAAATCCATGGTCATACGCTCCCACTTCCACTCAAAAAGCTGGATCTGCTGCATCAAACCACCGGGTCTCTGGTTCTCGTACTTAACCTGCTGACAGTTCAAGCACTGAGCTACATAAGCTACAATATCCTTCTTCATCCCCCGCCACTAATAGTGCTGCCGCAAGTCCTGGTACATCTTCGCGGCTCCCGGATGAATGGAATACTAGGAACTATGGGCCTCATGAAGAATCAACTCATGAATACCATCAATATCAGGTACACAAATACGGCCCTATATCCGCAGAACTCCCTCATCAGCAACCGCAACATGCTTGGCACCTCCGTGCCGAACTGTATCTCTAAGAACAAATAAATGACGATCATCATAGCGGTTGTCCCGAATACGGTCATACAATGAGGAATGGGCCATGGTACGGGCCAGCATACTGCCAGACCTACGAAATTGGGTCAGGACCATAGGGGGCCGCACCTGCGGAAATGGGTCCGTTCCTGCGAAGTCGCGCCTCCGAGAGGAAATGCACCTGCGGATTGGGCGTCGCGCCTGCGGTCTCGCACCTGCGGCCCTAGGCTCACAGGTGCGGGCACACCAGAAATGGGTGCACCAGCAGTATTTTCATGAGTTAAAACACCCCGAATACCTACCCGCAACACCCCCGAGCCCTCGGGGCTCAAACCCAAATATACACACAACTCCCAAATGATCCTATGGACTTATTCAAGCATTTAAATCACCAAAATATCATCAAAATCAATAAATTAAACCTCAAAACTCATAGAATTTTCTTAAAACTTCATAAGGTTTAATTAATCTGATTTTTATCCGAAACACGTCATTTCAAGTGTGTTTTACACCAAATTTCACAAATAACTCACATAACATATATTAAACCAGTTCCGGGCTCCGGAATCATAATACGGGACCGGTAACACGGTTTTCACATAAAAATTCATTTTCAAAAACCTTTATATTTTTCAGAAAACAATTTTCTTTTAAAATTCATTTCTCGAGCTTGGGACCTCGGAATTCAATTCCGGGCATATGCCCAAGTCCCATATTTTTCTACGGACCCTCCGGAACCATCGAATCATGGGTCCGGGTCTGTTTACCAAAAATGTTGACCAAAGTCAACTGTATTCAATTAATACTACAATTTCCATTTTTCATCAAGTTTTCACATAAAAGCTTCCCGGCTACACGCCCGGGCTACTCACACATATCAAGGTGAGATTAACGGAGGCTTCCAGAGCCTCGAAACACAGATTTAGCTAAATTAACATAGGATGACCTTTTGGGTCATCACACGATTCAAGCCTTAACTACCGCTTTACCTCTTGATTCGACCGGCAACACGCTCGTATCTAGCCACAAGTTACTTAAGTATATCAATAAATGCTAGTTAAATCAATTCTAATGCATGGAAATGAGTTTTCTAAAGTTTTCCCCTAAAAGTCGAAAATCAACCCCGGGCCCGCTTGGTCCAAACCCAAAATTCAGACAAAATCCGATTACCCATTCACCCTCGAGCTCGGCTATATCATTGATTTTTGAATCCGACCCCAATTTGAGGTCTAAATTCCCAAATTTCAATATTCTTAGGTTTTTCCCAAAATTCCCAATTTCCCATGAAAACCCTAGATTCTAGGATGAAATCTTGTGAAAAGAAGTTAAGGAGTAATCCAAATGAGTTAGAAATCACTTACCAATGTTTTTGAAGGAGAAAGAGTGTTTGAAAAATCTCCTCTTATGTTTTAGGGTTTTGAAAAAGTGAGAAATAACTGAAAATCCCGTTTATATATACCCCTCCCAGGCCTCCACCGCGGACCGCGCTAGAGAAATCACCACCGTGAAGGCCTTGAGGCAGACCTCGCAGGAACTCCCCACCGCGGACCGGGCTTAGACGACCGCGACCGCGAAAGCCTCACAACGGACCGCGCTAGGGCGACCGCGGACCGCGTTAGGGGTTCAGAGGCTCAACTCCTCAGACCTGCAACAACTGTGATTCTAAACCTAAGGCATCCCGGAACCTACCCGAAACTTTCCCGAGCCCTCAGAACCTCAAATCAAAAGTGCAAACAACTTTGGAAACATATTACGGGCTTATTCGAATAATCAAAACACTGAAATACCATCATAAACATCTAATTATACTCCGAAATCATTGTAATATTTCAAATCATAAACATTCATATTTTTCCACTTCTAATCCGAAATACGTCAAACTAAGTCTTTTCCTTACCAACACATAATAACCTTATTGAGCCTATTCCGGGCTCCGGAACCACAATACGGGCCCGGTAACACAGGTTCCACATCAAATTTCATTTTCAAATGTCTTAATATTTTTTAGAAAATAATTTTATTTAACAACTCATTTCTCGGACTTGGGACCTCAAAATTCGATTCCGGGCATACGCCCAAGTCCCATATTTTCCTACGGACCTTACAGGACCGTCAAATCACGAGTCCAGTGTGATGACCCAAAAGGTCATCCTGTGTAAATTTAGCTAAAACTTTGTTTCGAGGCCCCGAGAGCCTTTGTTAATCTCACCACGATATGCGTGCGCAGCCGGGCGCGTAGCCGGGAAGCCTTTATGTGGAAATTTGATAATAAGTAGAATTTGCAGTAATTAATTGAATACAGTTGACTTTGGTCAACATGTTTGGTAAACGGACCCGGACCCGTGATTTGACAGTCCCGGAGGGTCCGTAAGAAAATATGGGACTTGGGCATATGCCCGAAATCGAATTCTGAGGTCCCAAGTCCGAGAAATGAATTTTTAAAGAAAATGGTTTCCTGAAAATAATAAAGACTTTTGAAAATGGAACTTGATTTGAAACATGTGTTGCCAAGCCCGTATTATGGTTCCGGAACCCGAAACAGGTTCGATATGTGTTATTTGAGTTATTTGTGAAATTTGGTAAGGAACGGACTTGATTTGACGTGTTTCGGATCAAATGGAAAATTGAGAGTTAATGAAGTTTTAAGGATTTCTTTAAATTTAAGATTTGGTTTGGAGCGTGATTTTGTGTTATCGAGGTTCGAGTGTGATTCCGAGACCGGGAATAGTCCCATTATGTCATTTATGACTTGTCTGCAAAATTTGATGTCATTCTGAGTTCTATAGGTCGGTCTGGCGCATTGTTATAGAATCAAGAACTTGAAGTTTCTTAAGTTAGGATTTTAGGGGTTTTGGTATGTGATTTTGAGATTTAGCATTGATTTGGGTATTCCGATGGGTCAAGCGAGTTCGTATTATGAATTAGGACTTGTTGGTATATTTGAACGGGGGCTCGGGTGGACCCAGGTGCCTTCCAGACACCCAACGGGGCTAAAAACCAGCTAGAACAACTGTTGGTGCAGTTGTTGCTTGTGTGACCACAGGTGCGGTTGCCCAGCCACAAGTACGGGACCGCTCCTACGGTCCCAACCTCGCAGGTGCGGAGGTTCCGAAGGTGCGGTTCCATTTCTGCAGGAGCGGATCCGCAGGTGCGGTCTTCAGCTCCGCAGGTGGGACCCCAGCCTGCCTTGCCATTTTCCGCAGGTGCGATCTTTTCTCGCCGGTGCGGGACCGCAGGTGCGGTCCCAAGGCCGCAGGTGCGGAACCCCTGTAGGCCAGACTTTTTTAAATGACCAAAACTCGGGATTTCATCATTCCCTTCATACCAAAAACCCCATTAGAGGCTTGTCATTTTGGGAAGGACACACCACGACCTAGCTATTGTTAAGGTAAGTTAATTCCTTCCTAATACTAGTTTCATGCATGAATTATTAATAGGGTTTACTACTAAACTAATGGAAGATCAAGAATTTGGTAGTAAATTTAGGGTTCTTGAGAAATTGGCGTATTGTCTATTTAATGCTATTAATTCAAGTAGAAACTTCATATTAATGATCCTTAGGCTATGGGTGAGTGATTCCTCCGAGAATTTTCGGGATTCGAGCATGCGGGCCCGGGTTCGAATTGTGGTATTTTTGGAAGAATGATAGGGAATGTATAATTAGGCTTTGGAATTGGTTTATTGAGTAATTATTGATGTTAATAAATCAATTATGTCTAGATATTATCGTCTCGGAGTTGGATTCGAGAGGAAAGGTTGTGATTGAAGCTTGACTTGCATTTTGGAGCCGAGGTAAGTGTTTGGCCTAACCTTAGCTTGAGGGATTAGGTATAGAGTCATATTTGCTATGTGTAATTGATGTCCAACGTACAGGCGGGGTGACGAGTGCCTATATGTTGCGGTCAAGCATGCCCATGAGTCAATTGTGATGAATGATACCGTGTTCTTGATATTCTCTGTACTATGAATAATTGGTGATTTAGGAGTGATACATTGACGTTGTTTCATGACGTGGGAAATTATTGATTAATTGATCAGTTGAAGGTTTTACTGTCGAAATTGTATTTCTGAGCGAGTTTGGTTATAGATGAATCCCTTGCCGGGACGATAGAGTTTTATTGAGTATTTTTGTACACTTGTGATTTCTTATTGTTAGTTGCACATTATATTGTTTATTGTTTATTATTTATCGCACGAGGGGACATGCCGTGCTGATTCTTTATTATTTATCACACGAGGGGACATGCCATGTTGATTGTTTATTATTTATCGCACGAGGGGACATGCCGTGCTGATTGTTTATTATTTATCACACGAGGGGACATGCCGTGTTGATTTTTTATTATTTATCGCACGAGGGGACATGTCGTGCTAATTGTTTATTATTTATCTCACGAGGTGACATGCCGTTCGGATATCTCCTTTCAGAATGTAGCTGATGTGGCCAGACGCGTTGATATGGTATTATCCCAGGGTGGTGGTCAGGGGTCTGACAAGACACCTCGTCATATCGGCCGTCTCAGTGGTGCCTCATCTGGAGGCAGGGATTCATTTGGTAGAGGTCATCCCCCTAGGCCTTAGCAGTCGGCACTCCAGGTATCCCGCAGTGCATCATCAGCTCCCACCAGTGCACCACCGATTCAGAGTCTTCAGGATGGTCATTATGGTCGTCAGTTCCAGGGTCAGTATTCTCAGCAGCCGAAGACTTGCTACACTTGCAGTGGTTCGGGGCACATCTCTAGGTTCTGCCCCCGGGGTCTTGGTGGGTCTCAGTATCACGGTTCCCGTGCCATGGTTCCCGCATCAGGTGCACCTCCACCCCCTCAGCCAGCTATGGGTGGTGGTCGTGGTGCCAGAGGTGGAGGTCAGACTCATAGAGGTTGAGGGCATGCCACGAGAGTTAGAGCGCAGGTTGTAGTAGGTCGACCCAGTGTTGTTCAGGCTGGAGGGGCTCAGCCCCGGTGTTATGCTTTTCCTGCCAGGCCTGACGCTGAGGATTATGATGCAGTTATTACAGGTACGGTTTCAGTTTGCAGCCGAGAGGCTTTGGTGTTATTTTATCCGGGTTCTACATTCCTATATGTCTTCATATTTTTCCCCTTATTTGAGTATGCCCCGTGATTCCTTGAGTATTGTTGTGCATGTGTCTACACCGGTGGGTGATTCTATCAAGGTAGATCGAGTCTACCGTGCTTGCTTAGTAGTTATTGGTTGTATGGAGACTCAGGTTGATATTTTGCTTCTGGATTTGGTGGACTTTGATGTTATATTGGGGATGGATTGGCTATATCCCTATCATGTTATTCTGGACTGTCATGCCAAGATAGTGACCTTAGCCTTACCAGGAGTACCTCGTTTGGAGTGGAGAGGGACTCCTAGTCATTCTTCTGGCAGAGTTATTTCTTATATGAAGGCTCGGCATATGGTCGAGAAGGGTTTTTAGGCCTATTTGGCCTATGTTCGTGATTCTAGTGCTGAGGTTCTGTCTATGGAGTCTGTACGTGTGGTTCGTGAGTTCCCAGAGGTTTTCCCTGCTGACCTGCCGGGTATGCCACCCGACAGGGATATTGACTTTTGTATCGAGGTGACCCAGAGCACTCAGCCCATTTCTATCCCGTCGTATAGTATGGCCCCGCCAGAGTTGAAGGAATTGAAGGATCAGTTGTAGGACTTGTTGGATAAAGGCTTTATTAGGCATAGTGTTTCTCCTTGGGGTGCTCTAGTGTTGTTTGTCAAGAAGAAAGATGGTTCAATGAGAATGTGTATTGACTACCGGCAGCTGAATAAGGTTACTATCAATAATAAGTATCCTCTGCCGAGGATTGATGATCTATTTGACCAGCTTCAGGGTGCCACAGTGTTCTCCAAGATAGACTTGAGATCAGGTTACCATCAGCTGAGGATTAGGGCTTCTGATGTCCCTAAGACGGCCTTTCGCATTCGTTATGGACATTATGAGTTCTTGGTGATGTCATTCGGATTGACAAATGCCCCCGCTGCATTCATGGAGTTGATGAACCGAGTGTTCAGGCCTTAGTTGGACTCGT
Organism: Nicotiana undulata; assembly: GCA_005239495.1. Lineage (NCBI taxonomy): Eukaryota > Viridiplantae > Streptophyta > Magnoliopsida > Solanales > Solanaceae > Nicotiana > Nicotiana undulata. Next base: position 17,910 of record ML286691.1, read on the forward strand.
TCGCTATTATTTTCATTGATGATATATTGATATACTCTCGCAGCCGAGAGGAGCATGAGCAGCACCTTAGAGTTGTCCTCCAAACTGTGAGGGATAGTCAGTTGTATGCAAAATTCTCCAAGTGTGAGTTTTGGTTGAGTTCAGTTGCATTTCTAGGCCACGTGGTTTTGTCATAGGGTATTCAGGTAGATCCCAAGAAGATTTTGGCAGTCAGAGATTGGCCTAGGCCCACTTCAGCTACAGAGATTCGGAGTTTCTTGGGCTTAGCAGGTTATTATCGCCGATTCGTGGAGGGCTTTTCATCTATCGCAGCCCCGATGACCAGGTTGACCCAGAAGTGTGCCCAGTTCAGGTGATCGGATGAGTGTGAGGCGAGCTTTCAGAAGCTCAATACGGCCTTGACCACGGCACCGGTGTTAGTGTTGCCCACAGGTTTAGGACTGTATACCGTGTATTGTGATGCATCACGGGTTGGGCTTGGCGCAGTGTTGATGCAGGATGGCAAAGTTATAGCCTATGTTTCTCGTCAATTGAAGATTCATGAGAAGAACTATCCAGTTCATGATCTGGAGCTAGCAGCTATTGTTCATGCATTGAAGATCTGGAGGCATTACTTGTATGGTGTGCCTTGTGAGGTGTTTACGGATCATAAGAGTTTACAGTATTTATTCAGGCAAAAGGAGTCAAACATGAGGAAGAGAAGGTGGTTAGAGTTACTGAAGGATTATGATGTTACCATTCTTTATCATCCGGGGAAGGCCAATGTGGTGGCCGATGCTTTGAGCCGGAAGTCAGTCAGTATGGGCAGTCTAGCTTATTTATAAGTCAGAGAGCGACCTCTTGCGTTGGATGTTCAGGCTTTAGCTAACCAATTTGTGAAGTTGGAGGTTTCTGAGACTGGCAGTGTGCTGGCCCATACCGTGGCCCCTTCGTCATTGTATGACCGTATTCGGGCCAGCCAGTATGATGATCGCCATTTATGTGTTCTTAGAGATATAGTCTGGCACGGAGGTGCCAAGCATATTGTGTTTGCTGATGAGGGAGTTCTGCGGATGTAGGGCCGTATTTTTGTACCTGATATTAATGGTATTCGTGAGTTGATTCTTCAGGAGGCCCATAGTTCCCGGTATTACATTCATTCGGAAGCCGCGAAGATGTACCAGGACTTGTGGCAGCACTATTGGTGGCGGAGGATGAAGAAGGATATTGTAGCTTATGTAGCTCGGTGCTTGAACTGTCAGCAGGTTAAGTACGAGAACCAGAGACCCGATGGTTTGATGCAGCAGATCCAGCTTACTGAGTGGAAGTGGGAGCGTATCACCATGGATTTTGTAGTTGGACTCCCACGGACTAAGAGGATGTTTGATGCGGTTTGGGTTGTTGTGGATAGGCTTACCAAGTCAGCGCACTTCATTCCGGTATCAGTTTCATATTCAGCGGAGAAGTTGGAAAAGATATATATGAGAGAGATTGTTCGATTGCATGGTGTGCCCTTATCCGTTATATCAGACAGAGGTACTCAGTTTACCTCCCATTTCTGGAGAGTATTTCAGCGAGAGTTGGGCACACAGATTGATTTGAGCACAGCATTTCATCCTCAAACGGACGGACAATCCGAGCGTACTATTCAGATTTTGGAGAATATGTTGCGGGATTGTGTAATTGACTTTGGTGGTTCATGGGACCAGTTCTTGCCTTTAGCTGACTTTACCTACAACAACAGCTATCAGTCGAGCATTCAGATGGCTCCGTATGAGGCGTTGTATGGTTTGAGCCGGGAGAGGCTAGATTGTTGGGTTCTGAGTTAGTCGAGGATGCCTTGGACAAGGTGAAGATTATTCACGATAGACTTCGTTTAGCTCATTCCAGGCAGAAGAGTTATGCGGATTGCAGAGTTCGAGATTTGGCATTTATGGTAGGAGACCAGGTATTCCTTCGAGTGTCGCCTATGAAAGGCGTGATGAGGTTCGGGAATAAGGTCAAGTTGATCCCTAGGTACATTGGTCCATTTGAGATTCTGGATAAGGTGGGAGAGGTGGCCTACAGACTTTCCTTGCCACCTAGTTTGTCAACTGTGCATCTGGTATTTCACGTGTCTATGCTCCGGAGGTATATTGCGGATCCATCTCATGTACTTGACTTCAGCGGTGTCCAGTTGGACCAAGATTTGTCTTACGAGGAGGAGCCGGTAGCTATATTAGACTGGCAGGTTCGTCAGTTGAGATCGAAGAGTTATCATTCGGTTCGTGTTCAGTGGAGAGGTCAGCCTGCTGAGGTAGCAATTTGGGAGTCTGAGTCCGATATGAGGAATCGATATCCCCATCTTTTCCCCGATTCAGATACTTTTCTATGTCCGTTCGAGGACGAACGTTTCTTTTAGAGGTGGAGATTGTGATGACCCAAAAGGTCATCCTAATTAAATTTAGCTAAAACTGTGTTTCGAGGCCCTGAGAGCCTCCGTTAATCTCACCTCGATATGTGTGCGCAGCCGGGCGCGTAGCCGGGAAGCCTTTATGTGGAAATTTGATAATAAGTTGAATTTGCAGTAATTAATTGAATACAGTTGACTTTGGTGAACATGTTTGGGAAACAGACCTGGACCCGTGATTTGACGGTCCCGGAGGGTCTGTAGGAAAATATGGGACTTGGGCATATGTCCGGAATCGAATTCCGAGGTCCCAAGTCCGAGAAATAAATTTTTAAAGAAAATGGTTTCCTGAAAATAATAAAGACTTTTGAAAATGGAACTTGACTTGAAACCTGTGTTGCCAGGCCCGTATTATGATTTCGGAGCCTGGAAAAGGCTCGATATGTGTTATTTGAGTTATCTGTGAAATTTGGTAAGGAACGGACTTGATTTGACGTGTTTCGGATCAAATGGGAAATTGAGAGTTAATGAAGTTATAAGGATTTCCATAAATTTGAAATTTGGTTTGGAGCGTGATTTTATGTTATCGAGGTCCGAATGTGATTCCGAGACTGGGAATAGTCCCGTTATGTTATTTATGACTCGTCTGCAAATTTTGATGTTATTCCGAGTGGTATAGGTCGGTCCGGTGCATTGTTATAGAATCAAGAACTTGAAGTTTCATAAGTTAGGATTTTAGGGGTTTTGGGATGTGATTTTGAGATTTAGCATTTTTTTGGGTGTTCCGAGGGCTCGAGCGAGTCCGTATTATGAATAAGAACTTGTTGGTATATTTGGACGGGGGCTCGGGTGGGCCCAAGTGCCTTCCGGACACCTAACGAGACTAAAAATCAGCTAGAACAACTGCTGGTGCAGCTGTTGCTGGTGTGAACGCAGGTGCGGTTGCCTAGCCGTAGGTGCGGGACCGCTCCTGCGGTCCCAGCCTCGCAGGTGCGGAGGTTCCGCAGGTGCGGTTCCTTTTCCGCAGGAGCGGAGCCGCAGGTCCGATCTCCAGCTCCGCAGGTGCGACCCCAACCTGCCTTGCCATTTTCCCCAGGTGCGATCTTTTCTCGCCGGTGCGGGACCGAAGGTGCGGAACCCCTGTAGGCCAGACTATTTTAAATGCCAAAAACTCAGGATTACTTCATTCCCTTCATACCAAAAACCCCATTAGAGGCTTGTGAGCTTGAGAAGGACACACCACGACCTAGCTACTGTTAAGGTAAGTTAATTCCTTCCTAATACTAGTTTCATGCATGAATTATTAATAGGGTTTACTACTAAATTAATGGAAGATCAAGAATTGGGTAGTAAATTAAGGGTTCTTGAGAAATTGGTGTATTGTCCGTTTAATGCTATTAATTCAAGTAGAAACTTCATATTAATGATCCATAGGCTATGGGTGAGTGATTCCTCCGAGAATTTTCGGGATTCGAGCATGCGGGCCTGGGTTCGAATTGTGGTATTTTTGGAAGAATGATAGGGAATGTATAATTAGGCTTTGGAATTGGTTTATTGAGTAATTATTGATGTTAATAAATCAATTATGTCTAGATATTATCGACTCGGAGTTGGATTCTAGAGGAAATGTTGTGATTGAAGCTTGACTTGCATTTTGGAGCCGAGGTAAGTGTTTGGCCTAACCTTAGCTTGAGGGATTAGGTATAGAGTCATATTTGCTATGTGTAATTGATGTCCAACGTATAGGCGGGGTGACGAGTGCCTATATGTTGTGGTCAAGCATGCCCATGAGTCAATTGTGATGAATGGTACCGTGTTCTTGATATTCTCTGTACTATGAATAATTGGTGATTTAGGAATGATACATTGACGTTGTTTCATGACGTGGGAAATTATTGATTAATTGTTCAGTTGAAGCTTTTACTATTGAAATTGTATTTCTGAGCGAGTTTGGTTATAGTTGAATCCCTTGCCGGGACGATAGAGTTTTGTTGAGTATTTATGTACACTTGTGATTTCTTATTGTTAGTTGCACATTATATTGTTTATTGTTTATTATTTATCGCACGAGGGGACATGCCGTGCTGATTTTTTATTATTTATCACACGAGGGGACATGTCGTGTTGATTGTTTATTATTTATCGCACGAGGGGACATGTCGTGCTGATTGTTTATTATTTATCACACGAGGGGACATGCCGTGTTGATTGATTATTATTTATCGCATGAGGGGACATGTCGTGCTGATTGTTTATTATTTATCACACGAGGAGACATGCCGTATTGATTGTTTATTATTTATCGCACGAGGGTACATGCCATACTGATTGTTTATTATTTATCGCACGAGGGGACATGCCATGTTGATTGTTTATTATTTATCGCACGGGGGGACATGCCGTGATGATTGTTATTGTCTATCGCACGAGGGGACATGTCGTGCCGATGTGTTACTGTTTTATACACGAGGGGGCAATCCGTGCCGAGGGATTTGTGAGGTGATGCACGAGGGGACATGTCGTGCCTTGTGTTGTTCATTATCTGTTCTGAGGTGTTAAATTCCTGCTTCTACTGTTACATTTCAGTTGTTACCCTGTTCTACTATGCTAGTAATTGTTGCCCCTCTTATCTCCAGCACGACTCTCCCCGTATCTGTTTATACTTGTTTATTTCCGTCGATATTTTCCTGTTATTATATAGAATTGCACAGGTACATATATTGTTGTCGGTCCTAGCCTCGTCACTACTTCGCCGAGGTTAGGCTCGGCACTTACTCAGTACATGGGGTCGGTTGTACTGATGCTACACATGCACTTCTTTATGTTGTGCAGACCACGCAGCCGGACCCGGTGGGCACTGACGGAGGGAGCATTCCACCAGTTCATTTAGGAGACCTCGAGGTAGACCCGCAAACGTTCGTGGGCCTTGGCGTCACCTTCTACCCTTCTCTTTCAGTTCTGTCTTATTTTATAGTTTCAGAGATAGTCATATGTACTTATTTTGTGACCGTTGTATTCAGTAATCTCATAGATAGTTCGTGAGTATGTGGCACCAGTTCTGGGATATGTATATGGGTTTTATTTCGAAGTTGCTATATTATTTTGAACTTAGTTAACTCTCATATTGTTGACCGTCGTTGCATTAGTTATCTTGTTCATTTTAGTTGCAAATGAGTTTATTTAGTTCAAATGTTGGCTTGCCTAGCGGGTTCAACGTTAGGCGCTATCACGGCATGAAGGTGGGATGTTTGGTCGTGACATCCGGGTCCGTTTACCATAAATATTGACCGAAGTGAAATTTACTCAATTAATTACCATAGATTCACATTTTATCAGTTTTCCACATAAAGGCTTCCCGGCTACGCGCCCGGGCTGCGCACGCACATCGAAGTGAGATAAACGGAGGCTTTCAGGGCCTCGCAATATAGATTTAGTTAAAATTATACGAGATGACCTCCTGGAGTCATCACAAGAGTAGGCAATTAGGGGCAAGTACACAAGGGTTAAATTAAGGAAATAACTAGTAAAAATCAATATATAACACGGTTAATCAAAGAATAAGGTAAGAAATAATTAAAGGTTGTAACAATATGGAAATAATTGAGAAAATTAGCACATAGGTATCACCATAGCAAATCGGGGAATAAATGACTCGTAATAATAGTGGTTTTAAGGAAAATAATATAGGTTTTCCTTGAATGACAGATAGGCTAAGTATAATACACAAAATCAGTCAAGATTTGAATCTGAACCCCTAATAAGAGCACATTAGGGTAATATCATAAACCATTCAGATTAAATGAAGGAGAAATCATACGAATCAAAGTACAGAACAAAGTTATGTGTCAAATAACCCGGATCAACCCAGAACCCCAAACATAGTGTTAAACAATTAGGGGTTTCAACATAAACTATTTAGGGTTGAGGAAAAACTCAACACAGTCGATTAAAACACATAAGAATCAGACGATAAGCACTAGAAATCAGAAAACGTTTTGAATAAGATTTTCAAGGAAACCCTAGTTAGGAAGAAGTGAAAAAAAAACACTTGAAAATGAGAAGGTTTTTCATAAAAACAAACAAAACCAGTTCGATCTATTTCAGATCTGTACGGATCTGAGGAGTTTAAGAGACGAGATTAGGGTTTTGTAAAAATAACGCAGAGATGAAGATATTGGCTTAGAAACCCATAGGTTTAGGTAACAAAATATAAAGATCTTACTGGAGATCGAACCATGAAGGCCTGAGACAGGCCAGGACGGGATCAAAGTCATAAGTGGGGTGGCCCTGGTCCCTTGAGGACCTCAGAGACAGCAAAACCCGGTGTAGGAGAGCCATGAGGGGCTCGAGGGTGGTGATAATCCACCATGGTCGACGGCATGTGAGTGACGGCGAAGGGGGGATTAGGGTAAAGGTCTGAGAGAACTTGAGAGAGAAGGGGGTGAGTGACGGCGGAGTGTGAGAGAGAAGTGAGGGGTTTGGGGGGGTCGTTTAGATTAATTAAGGAAATAATTAATCTTGGTCGTTGATCAAATTGATCAGCGGTCAGGATTTAACAAGAATTGGGTCGGGTTTGGTAGGATTTGGGCCTGGGGTCTTTTGGGTTGGTTTTGTTAGGTATTTGGGCTTACATAGTTAGGCTATAATTGAAATAACATATGGTCATTTGTTAAATACCTAAATAAATTTACTAAAGTAATTTGTAAAATAATTACTAATTATAAAAAATAAATTTCATGCATAGAAGTGTTTTTAAGATGATTATTCAGTATTTAAAAATACAAAAGACTATTTTCTGGTAAAAATAACACGAAAATTATATGCATAGGCTATAATTGTGCAAAGTTATTGCAATTGTAGCCAAAAAGTGTCAAATTGGCTATTTATAGAATAATGGACTTAATAAGACTATAAATAGTAACAGTAAATCAAGAAATATTTTGAAATCATTTGTGATGCAATTTTTGTAATTATTTGTTAGAAATAAAATGCTGGGCGAATTAAAAAAATATATAGAAAAATTGTGGAAAAATGCCAATTAATGCTAGTGCATGGTTTTGAAGGTATATATGCATTTTAGAATTATTTCAAAAAAAATTGGGTATCAACATACTCCATAAGAAGGTGGCACCTACATTGGCTAATGAACGGGAAGTAAAATTAAAAGTAATATTTGAGATCATATGAGTTGTATGAAGACTCTGGAAAATGTGGGCACTAAGATAAGCTAAGTATGAACGTAACAAGGGGGTAGAAAGACCAAGAAAAGTAATAGCTCACGTTGAAAGAAAGCTAAGATGGAATGAAAGAAGTTATTCGATCAATGATCCAGAGTTAGTTATGTTATGAATGCACTAAAGATTTCAGAGTATTATCCATAAAGCATATATGTTGGCAATCGTATAGCCATAGAAGATTTCGGTATAAGTTAAAAGAAAGAATTAAGCCCATGTCATAGACAAAGGATTGAATTGTTAAAGGATTGTATCATAGGATATTCTATAGCGCCCGTGAAAGGCTAAAGGTAATAACTAATAACATGAGCCGCATATTGGAAGATAGCTTAAGCCTACATAAAAATTGATCAGGGGAAAAAGGAAACTAAAGAGTTACATCAACGAAGTAAAACAGGAATCTGATTATTCGACCTAGAAAAATATAGACCTCGTGATTGAGAACATTGCAGGATTACTCTTAGATATCACAGTTACTAGAGAAATAGTATAGTAGCCATATTCTATAACGGATCTATGGTAAAGCTAGTTAGAAGACTAACAGCCTCATAAGAAGTCAGTATAAAGCTCCCACCGGATTGAGAATACACCATAGGTGCAAGTAGTATAATAAAGCTTCAAGTTGTGGATGTGAATTATACCTATGTGGAAAGGAGGTCATGAAAGAGATAGAAGATGTGATGCGAGATTTTAAGGTAAGTAAGGCAAAGTTGAACAACGAATAATTTACTCAAGTGCAGAAGGTTGTGGATACTCCATACTTCAGATAGAGGACTAGGAGCGCGGGGATTTAGTATCCAGGGCTAATACCGGTATCGTCAGTAGCATATCTTCCAGCCTATGGATTCTAGGTACCGAGAGATCAAGCCAAGAAAGTAAAGAAGAGTTAGAGATGATGTGATGTCTCACTTGATATTCCAGAATAACATAAGGAAATCTATGGTGCAAGCAAATTTAAGGGAGATTGCGAGTAGTATAAATAGATATGTATAGGTCACAAGCTAAAGTATAGTAAAGCGACAAGGTTTTATGACAGGAGTAAGGATAAGAAAGGGCGAGTGAGAAGGTGACAAGAAATGTATAAGTACTTAGGATTAAGCCCATGAAAACAAGAGAGATAATGGTTTCTCTAAGTAATAGAAAGCTCAGTATAGCTTGTATGAACTCAAAGGAGTCTGAGACTAGTAGCATTTAGAAGAGATGGAATGCCACCCTGTTAGTAGAGTGAGGATGTAATTGTGATAGATGAAGGATGGCGTTTAGGCCTTATTCGATTGAATAATGATTTGAAGGGAAAAAAAGGTAAATTTCATGAATTGTACAGGATAAAAATACATGTGTACGGTGAATCACATTGGAATGCCCTGGCCTTTGAAGTTATTCACAGAACAATTGCCTAGATGGCAAGGAGAGTACTAAAGCATTCGCAAGAGCTATGAGTTATAATATGATAAGTGCATCAGTCAACATTCGAGGACGAATGTTCCAAAGGGGGTAATGATGTTACACCCCATGTTTTCGTACATGAAAGTACGCCATAAGTAAATTGACAAAAGCTCAAAAATGAGATGTTACATTTCGCATTTTTGTACGTCAAAGTTTCGTCGTAAGCTAATCGACGTAAGTTCGGGAATATAATTTATTTTTAGATTATTGGTATTATGCAATTTCAACTAAGTGATAAGTAAATTCGTGAAGGTAAGAGGGTAAGAGAATCGAAGAAATACGTTTCGTCGAAGTTTGGCAATTTGGGATAAAATACGGTCCGAGCTATAATACCCGGTATTTATGAACTTGTGCGACACAAGGTACCACATGACTATGATAGTAAAGTGTATTATAGTAAGGTATATGAACTATACTAGTATTTAAGTTAAATGAGACCTCGAAACTATTATGTGGCTAATTAGTTAAACATTGGATTTTAGTGAAAGATTAATAAATTAATTAGTAGATAGTTAATGTGTGGGCATCAATCCACGTGTAAGTAGTCATGCAACTCACCGATTTAGTTGTTTACTATGTATTGAGCTTGTGCCACCTATACTTGATTGTTTCTTACGTGGTTTTGTTTTATTGATTTTGTGAACATAAGAACTAGTTATTGCAAATAGATAACTTAACAGATAAAATACTTGTATAGTGTCTTAAAGAGTTACCATTACAAGGAGTTGGTATAATCGTTTTTTAAAAACTTTTTCCTCATAGTAATTAAAACATCGTCCCTCCTCCATTTTTAAGGAGATAACTCATATTCCTTGCCAACAAAATGGATACACGTAGAAAGTTGTCGACAAAGGTATGTTAAGGCTAAGCCTTTCTTTCATTTTGACATGATCTCGTAATTACACGAGTTTGATAACGAAGTATAAAGAGAAAGTCATATTCCGGAATTTATGTATAATTTCCTAGTCTCATAAGTTACAATATTCTCCTTATCGAGACTTCATATTCAATTGAGTATTGTCTTCTTCCAGTCAAGAGAGCAAAGAGCCTATTTATACAGTATTTTCATTACCATCGAGCTATAATCGATGGGCAGGCCCCTATTGGGCAATCTCTGATCAGATGGTAAGTTATATACCGAGCCTACTGTGGCCGAGAACCTACGAGCGAGCCCAGTTGGTCGAGATACATAGCCTAGTATGGCCGAGCGCCTATGAGAGACCCTACTACAGCAGAGCAGTTATATATATTGAGAGAGTTGAGTCAGTATCAGCAGGTAAGCATATTTTCAGATTATCTTTGACTTCCAGTTGCTTTCAATTATTATATTATCAGTTCAATTCAGCTTCCAGTATATTGCCTTACATACTCGGTACATTATTTCGCCTGACGTACCTTTTCTGGAGGCGCTGCATTTCATGCGTGCAGGTTCAGACAGACAGACGGGTAGACCTTTTCATTAAGTATTGCCCGAGTTCAGCTTGATCGGTAAGCTTTGTTTCTTTCGGAGTTGTCGGGTCTAGAGCCTTATGTACATCTTGTGTGTGTGTATATATATATATATATATATATATATATATATATATGTTTATATGTTTTGAGTAGTTCGGGGAGCTATTCCGATCATAGTATATCCATCAGTATAGGCTTGTAGACATATCCTGTCAGTTAGTGCAGTATGTTGGGCTTGCAGGCCTTGTATGTATAATTGGTTGGTTTGTCAGCTGTAATAATTATGACGGCCTTGTCTGCCCAGTTTTATATTGACATTTAATCAGCATTCATTGTTGTCTTGCAATGTGGTCCACGTCCAAAGTATGACATCATATGTTCAAAGTCCCTTAGTTGCAAGTTGGTACGCAAGGATAGGTGAGGCACTGGGTGCCGGTCTCGCTCCCCCAGGTTCGGGGCGTGACAAGAATATAATCATTGAACACTATCACAAAGGAATTGAGGAAAGTCTTGAAAACCCGATTCATAAGATCCATGAAATCTGTCGGGGCATTTGTTAGCCCATAAGACATTACCAAGAGTTTAAAGTGCCCATACGGGGTCCTGAAAGCCGTTTTTAAAATATCCTTCTCCCCGATCTTCAATTGGTGATACCTTGATCATAAATCAACTTTGTAGAAGTACCTAGTACCCTGTAACTGATCAAACAATTCATCTGTTCTTGGTAACGGGTACTTATTTTTTATTGTGACGTTGTTAAGCTGCCTGTAATCAATACACATCCTCAGTGGTCCATCTTTCTTCCTCACAAAGAGAACTGACGCGCCCCATGGTGACACACTTAGCCAGATGAATCCATTCTCTATCAAATCCTTCAATTGTTCCTTTAGATCCTTCAATTTTGTTGTTTCCATACATAATCTGTTTGATATTTTTAACACCCATGTACAACCCACATAGTGTCTACGGAGCCTTTAAAGATTCAAAAGAGAGTAATGATAGTGCCAGCAACAAGGCCCTGGCTATACCTCAAAATGTGATAATAATATGAACAAAAGATACCATACATGACCCCGGGATGAAGTGGGGCTCACCGAGTCTACTAGGAAGAGGATATACCACTATCGTTGATCAACACTGCCTGCTATGGAACCACCTATATCCATTTAAAGATGCTGCGCCTCCAGCAAAAGGGACGTTAGTACTGTCGAATAGTACTAGTATATAAAGCCAAAATACCATCTTAATAGAATGAATAATAATACAAGGGGAAACATTCATGCGTTCAATAAGAGCTTCAAACAATACTAAAATATCTAGTAAGGATCACATAAGTTCTCAAGTCAATTTCCATCTTATTAGGTTGGGGAATCTTTATTTCCAAAATACAATAAATCACAGTTCCACCTTGTAGTTACATGGATTCCGATCTCAACCTGATCGGCTAGATCATCTCATTTGAGAAATCATCCATAACAACGATTTCAATTATCATTTCCAGCACAATCACAACCATGTGTGCGGCATGGTGTCCAATCACGGCCTGATCGGCTAGGCCATCTTACCCGAGACAACCCCCTTTTAATCAATCAACTCACTTCACATTTCTTTCACATCTTTTCAGATCATTGGTACGAGTGGCTTCAATTAGAAAGTCTTTCTTGGCCGTTGGTTGTATTTCATAATTCCATATTCCCCTTTTTCACATTCAAACATTATTATCATCAACAACAATAAGGCATACCTGTATGGCATTTGCAAACACATGAGCAATTTGGGAATCCTAAGCACAAAGAGGTTTTTCATGCAATTTGGCATAACAACCTTTATTTAATACACAATCCACATTTTTAAACACATCCTTGCATGTTAAGATGATATGGCGTAGCAATTAGAATAAATATTTAACATATATCCTTCAACATAAACACATCAGGAATAGCCAATTCTATAATGATCAATTTGGGACTTACGTCAATTGCACGAGCACCGGAGGATTCGATTCTAAGAAGAAGGAGGTTTAGCCAACATACCTCAATTGAGCTTCCTTTAAACTTTAAACTCAATTGAGCTTCCTTTAAACTTTAAAACGTATTCTTAGCATTTCGATCTATTTTAGAAATATAACAAGTATGACCAAAATTAAGAAAATGGTCATGATTTTAGCCCATTTGATCACATTATCAAACACTAGGTGTGCATTAAATTTTAAGGCCCTTTTATGAAAGATTCTACCATTTATCAACCCATTCTCTACCATTCCTAGCTCACAACCTCCCCACATAATTTAAGAATACATGCATGCAAGATATCAACCCCCACACCCAATAATTATCTTTCTAATTATCCCCTTTTAGTGGATGACAAATTAAAAGCAAGGGCATAGATTCTTACCTTTAATATGATAACTTTCTTGATAATCTTCAAGGGTTGATCAAGAATTGTTGGATATTAGTGTGAAGGTTACTTCCCCACTCTAATAACTCTCTCTCTCTCTCTCTCTCTCTCTCTCTCTCTCTCACACACACACACACACACACTCTAAAAGTATCAGAAAATGCTCAAAAATGGTCTATAGCATATGTTTTAATGGAATAGGGTTGGGTTTAAAAACCCTAAAAATGAATCCTCGGGACAGGATCTGCAGTCGCATATGCGACCGCATAATGATTTTATGGTCTGCAAAATGATCGCAAAAGATAGCCCTTGAAACTGGGCTGCCTGCTTCACTCGGCGGCCGTTATGCGGCCCGCAGACCTATTCTGTGGTCGCATAATGTGCCGCAGAACCTCCCTCCACAAATATATAAGGATTATTATGCAAACATAGTGCGGCCCGCGAAACGGTTGTGCGGTCGCAAAATTGGATGCGAAATTGACTTCAAAATTGGCCAAAAAGCTTTTTCACTCTGCGAAGATTCTGCAGTGCGCAGAGGGATTATGCGGCGCATAATGGGCCGCAGAAAGGCCTATATCTGCAAAATATTTTCCTTTAACTCACCGACGTACTGTTCAATCCAAAATGTCTGAACCCCAGTAAATATTTCACTAGGCCTTACACATATAGATCCTGTTGTGATCAAATCCCATGAGCGCCCATGATATTGAAATTCTTGGACTCCAAAATATTTGTCCAAAAGCCTTTCCCCTCGGAGTGTGGCACCAAAGCCAATCCCGAAGAAGTTTTGTTTGTCCGAAATTCCAAAGTATAATGGAACCACATATCCAAATGAACATGTGACCTCCTCCACATGTGCAATCGAGGGAAACGACATAGAAGATGACGAAATTGAGTCGGTTTTACTGAAAAGGTTTGGTGGAACCCTATCAAATTGAGCAATGATATGGTACCACAATTTAGCCCCTAATTCTATTGATTCATTTGCTACGCTTGCAGATGCCTTTGTAAAAGAGCACTCCGATACCATCAAAGTCAAGACCAGAAAAACGGACCCTTTCAAAGTAAAATAAAGAGATAACGAAATGCTCAGGGAATTCGTGTCGAGGTTTCAAATGGAAATAATGGACCCGCCTTCGGTTGCGGACAATTGGGTCTTTCAAGCATTCACTCAAGGTCTCAACCCCTAAATCTCATTGGCTTCACTGCAGTTGAAACCAAATTTGACAGAATACCCGGCGGTAACTTGGATCGACATCCATAACAGGTACCAATAAAAAAATTAGAGTCGATGAAGATCATCTCGGGGCCCTGTACAGGTCTTTTTATCCCATCAAAACTTATGACATGTCTAAGAGTGTCGTCGATCATGAACCAAGACCGAAGAGAGATCGGTATCTACTATATAGCAGATATCAAAGAGGTAGCAGATCCAAGCGTAACCCTAAGAGAAATGAAACGAAATGATCAAGGCCACAATTGTCGGGGCCTCAATACTTTGAAGGCGGATGAGGAGTTGTAACTGTACTTAGAAGTATCGGAGGTCTGGACCCTCTTTACGGACAGTGCCTCGAACACAAAAGGGTCTAGACTCGCCATCGAGTTGAAGCTGCCTATGAGTAACGTAGTTAGGCAGTCTATTAGAACATAGAAATTGACTAACAATGAGGCCGAGTATGAGGCCAAGATTTCATGTCTTCAATTGGCTAAAAGCCTTGGGGCCGAGGTGGTCGAAACCAAGTAAGACTACTTCCTTATATTAAGTCAAGTCAATAGGACATCCAAAGTATAGTAGGAACGAATGGGAAGGTATTTAGACAACTTGCAACTAACACAGCATCAATTCAAGGAGTTGACCCTACAACACATACCCCGAGATCAAAATAGCTAGTTTGATGTTATGGCTAACATAGGGTCATCGGTTGATGACGACGAATGCAGCTCAGGAACGGTCGTACAGCTCATGAAATCGGTTGTGGAGGAAGCCCAGAAAGAAATAAGCTCAACAGTTTAACTTGGGATTGGAGAAACAAATACATAGACTATTTGAAGACTAGGAAGCTGCCCCCGAATCCTAAAGAATCGAGAGCTCTACGCATGAAGGCGGCCAGGTTCAGCCTATCGAACGGACTTAATTCAAAAGAACATTTGACGGCCTGCTCGCCATATGCTTGGGATCGAGAGATGCCGAATATGTTTTGAGAAAAGTCCACAAAGGCACCTGTGGAAACCATTCGGGGGCAGAATCTTTGATTCGTAGGAGAAATATGCAAAGGAATTTGTACAAAGATGGGATGACTGCCAAAGATACGCACCGATGATCCATCAACCTGGAGAGCTACTTCATTCGGTCTTGACCCCATGGCCTTTCATGAAATGGTGAATGGACATCGTCGGTCCCCTAATGTGGACACCTGGAAGTCTTAATTCGTATTGTTTATGATTGATTATTTCTCTAATGAGTTTAATCTCAAATGTTCTAGATAGTCCGGGAAATAGAAGTCATTAACTTCATTTGGGACCACATAACATGTAGGTTCGAGATACCTGTTGAGATCGTGTATGATAATGGGAAGCAATTCATCGGCAGCAAGATAAATAATTTTTTTGAAGATCACAAGATCAAAAAGACCTTATCAACACCCTATCACTCTAGTGGGAACAGACAAGTAGAATCAACAAATAAGACCATACTTCAAAACTTCAAGAAGATATTGACCGACGCCAAAGGGATATGAAGGAAATTCTGCCCAAAGTCTTGTGGGCATACCGTACAACCTCAAAATTGAGTACCAGGGCCACTCCGTTTTCATTGGTCTGTGATGCCAAAGCACTAATACGGGTCGAAGTGGGAGAACTGAGCCTCAGGTTCCGATATGCGACTGAAGAATCACACGATGAGTCCATGAGAACGATCCTGGAGCTATTGGATGAAAGGCACGAGGCCACCCTGGTCCGGTTGGCCGCCTAGAAACAATGGATAAAAAGGTGTTACAACGGAAGATCCAACCACTAACACTATAATATCGGGGACTTAGTGTTAAAAAAAGTAACATTTCACAATTGGAACCCCAATGAGGGGAATATGGGGCCGAATGGGAAGGACCATATTGACTCATCGCAATTGCCGGTAAAGGCTCGTACAAACTCGAAGCACTAAATGGGGCACAACTACCGAACAACTAGAACATGACGCAAGTGAAGCGGTACTAGTGCTAAGGTACAATCTCATTTACCATTTTAGGATGTGACTATTAGGTCTGAAAGCACGCATTGCACACTTTTTCCCCTGAACTAGTTTTCTCCAAGATGGGTTTTCCGGTAAGGTATTTAACAAGGCAACAGTAAATCGTGGTAACGTATAATCAAAGACCGGTTATAAATCAGAGTCAATGGTCTCATCAACAGTATCTGAGCCCTTTCAAGATTGACCTCGGATACTGGGCCATCACCCTCGGGTCAAGTTTCTTAGCAAGGAAAGAAGGAAACTTTTTGTTTGAATAGTCTAGGCTTAGTGGTTAGGATTTATTGTAAGGGTCAAATGATCAAGTGAACCATGCCCGCGTAGGCCACCTTAGCCGTAATACAAACTTTTACACGCTTTCAATCTTTTACTTTACACGCATAAATGAAAGAAAGTTTCCACCTTACTATTACGTATTTTTTCTTGTTAATGCATCGAGCCTAAGGTCTATCCCTATTTGGGGGCTATCAAGCCCAACGGCTACCCCTATCCAAGACCAAGGGCTACCCCCACTCAGGGACGATGGTGTGAAATAACTTCGGGCAACTCAGGCTATCATATCTCGGATTCAATAAACCTATTAGGTAGTTCCTAAACCTAAAAGGCTATGGCTGCCCTAAAAACGACTTGGAGACATCCGCAGCCCGAAACCGAAATGTAAGGCCTTCAACAAAAATTCAAAACCTGCCAAAAGGTTACCCTCAGCAACAACATCATCTAAAAACACTTAAGCATCTTGGGACCAAATGAAAATTACATCGAGGCCACGCTCTGTTTGGACCTCTAAAAAGCAAACGACTTATTAATACATTTGATTTTATCCTACGGCATCATAAACAATTGCAAGAATAAAAATTGTGAAAAGATGCAAAAAAAGTTGAAATTGCCAAAAGGGGGAATTTTATATATTCCGGAATATCTTTAGAAATTCCCAACAAAAACCCTCTTAAAATGAACAAAACATATGTACACGACACAAATCCCTCCACACCTTCGAGCTCGTATAGATTCTTCTCCTCGGCCTCAAGGCTTTTTGCCTCCTCGATCTTGGTCGACAGGTTGAAGCCTCGGGCATGGATCTCTTCGAGGTTCTCCTTTCGAGATAGTCGCCTCACATATTCGGCATTGGTCTTTCTATGTGCATTAGATATCCTGTTGTTTAGGATCTCATACTTGTTGAATTGCAAATCGTTAAAGCACCTAATTAGCATGTTTAATCTAATAAAATGCGGTTAGCCTACTTGAAACATTTTCTGCAAATATACTCTTTAAAATCAGAATCCAAAATATGCATGTTCACCTTTTAAGATAGTTAGGCAATATATATGATGCCTAGGCAACTTTAGGCCGAATGCGATAAAACTAAACCAATTATGTTTAAGGCTAATTAACCTCTTTAACCATTTGAACCCTGTTGCTCTCATTCTTGTTTTACCTCCCTGAGGTTCACTTTGTTTTACTAAAGCTCTAGCTCTATTTTAAAACAGTCTTGAAATTATACATTTGTTTCCCTTAGGACTTTCTGAGTTTTGCATTGTTATGCTTTAAGCTAATGGGTTTTCAAAGATACTTCACTCCACTCAAAATCGTGCCATTTTGAATCCTTGCTCTGAATATTTAAAGCTAATGTATTTTTTGTACCACTTATTACTCCTTCACTGCAATTATCTTTAACTACCATATATGTTAAGCTATTGTATTTTGGGTCATTTATCACTATTTTTTTACTTCAAAACCAGGCCTCAATAATTTTCGGCTATGTCTTCTGAAAGTTTTAAATTATTGCACTTCTGAATTTTACCACTCCCCTAAATGACTCCATTTCTAAAAATCAACTATTTCTCTGAATTATTCCTCCGCTAAGTTTTTCAAATCAGATTCCTCTTGCAACTCACTGTTTTACTCAAAACTCTCTTTTTTTAACCCCATCTCTGAGACTTTAAGTGTGTTTGAGACGTGTCAATTGTATGTCTATCTGTGGAGGGACTTATGAGCCTTTATTTGCCCCCTATGTGTCCCTTTATATGTGAGGTCCTACTTGTTATGCATGTCGCCTAGTATTTTATCCTTTAAACCTAGGGGTCCAGCCTAGTACTCACCTTGTAGGATTAGTAGTCCTAAATACCCTCTAGGACTTATAGAATGGGACGGGTAATGGCACGCAATAAGCATTCGTAACCAACACATGCATTTTAAATAACCTTTACGGGGTGGGAAAGGTAGAATACGGATATGGTGATCGGTGCGCTAACACCACGTGTAGCTGCCTCGCCGAGATGTGACACACCAAGTATTGCATTGATGTGATCTGTATTACTTTAAACCTAGGATAGTTCTTTTCAAATGTTTATTCTAATGCTTTCTCCAAAACCTTTTGAAAATTGTTTTTTCATGCCTGTTTGAAATCCCCTCTTATATGAACCTTACTTTCTATTTGTTCACCGTCCAAATTCACAAAACTTTTTGGCTGGGACCCACAGTTGTGGATCTTGAGGGGTGCCTAACACCTTCCCCTTGGGATAATTTTAAGCCCTTACCCAATCTCTGGTAATGCAAACTAGTTCACGAGTTATCAACTCTAGGTGCCCTAACACACCATAAGAATCGTTAGGTGGCGACTCTTCCTTAAATCCTTTCTTTTAAGGAGTTGTCCAAAATGTCATAAACTCGATCTCTCCGTACCTAACCCGTGCGATAGAAAAAGGGGGCGCGGCAGGGTGCCGACTCGGTTGCAACCAAGTTGGAAGCAGCCACCTCGAGGACAACTATTTTTGGATCGACCCCCTCAGTACTAGCGACCGGTTGGGAAGATGAAGATAATGCATGTTAGGGAACTGATTTGGAAGTTTTAGCCATTGTCGAGTGGTAAAATTTTAAGATTTTATGAAGTATGGAGGTGTGGAAGAACAAGTTTGAAGGCCGAATAGCGGGATATGAAGAATTTAAGAAGATCTGTGCAAGAATCTAAGAACAATTATGAAGATCAAAAGATCAAAAGATGAAGGTGTGAAGGTTTGAAGGAAGCTGATAATAGTTGGGAAGCTCAAAGGTAAAATTTTGGTTGAAAAGTAGAAATAGAACAAAGGATGGAAGATTTTATAGGGAAGTAGCTTCGCATTCGGAGGAAACCAGCTAATGATTGACACGTGTCCGAAGACAGAACGATGGGTAAACCTACTATCTGAGAAACCAGAGAACATATATCGTTTCCCATCATTTTGGCAAACCTTTTATCTGAGAAACGAATGGACTATCTGCATACGGGTAAAACTGAGGCTATTGAGTACCTTGATTTCCCGACGAGGCAAACGAAGCAAGGACATGACTACAAAGAATCATAATCAAAGACAGGAGCCTCTCGCATCAAGGCCCGAGCAAAACGCATGCCCTCGGAAGCCATCGAGACCACGCCCCCCGTTCTGGTTCGAGTTCCAAGACCTTAGAGAGCATTACCAAACGACTATGCACGATTAACAATGGGTCGCAATATCTGTGTCCAACCGGATATCACGGCGTGATCCCAGCCCGTATCAGTGGTAGATCAGTGATTAGAGAAAAGAAAGAATTTCAACTTTCTTAGAACTGTACTTAAAGTAGAACTCCCCTACTATATATAGGGGAAGCTGATTATTCATTAGACACACTGTAATATGCATATCAAGGCAATACACATTTGTTTTCTCTACTTCTAAAGATAATTCTACGTTCTTAGTTCTGTTCATAGCCCTTCATAAGTGTTTGGTTCCGAATTGAAGGCATGTTAATTGTTTGGATCACAACCGAGCCCGCACTCGGTCTTACTGTTGGTTTGGCCATTTTTTCTATATTTAATTTTTCCATCTAATGCTATTAATCACTTGTATTGAATTAGTCTATATATTCATAAAAACAGCGTATAAATTCAACTGTTATTCGTTTTGAAGGGTATATAATCATGTTGGTTGAGATTTTGCATCGTGACATTACTGATGTGATTAAATCATCTTATGTATATCTGAACAACACGAGGGCGGTGAGGTCATCATCGGGATATATATAGGTATTCATGATACTAACAAATAGAACAAATTTAATTATAGCATATATAAGTATTCAAACTCCATTTGATAAATGCACATTCAAATAAATACTACTATAATGGATATAAATTTTTTTGTACTAAAATCTTCATTATAATCTTAATACAATATAAAATTCTAGAATTATTATCCATGTGATGTTCGACAATTGCACATCTAATATAAATTTAATAATATTTATATAATTTTTTTAAAAATCTTATATACATATATTGATATGGGTACTCAAGCAAGGCGCTATAAAAAAACTTGTATCAAGATTTGTGCAAGCAGTTGCTTAATTTACACGTCACGGCAAATCCATGATGGTATACTATTTTTTTAGTAGCTTCAACTCTGAATTTTCCCTATAAAAAGCCCGTTAATTCCCAGATTCCCCACTCAACAAGCCAGTCCCGTCACATATCCATTAAACTTCCATTTCATCTTCTCATTTCCCTTTCCATTTCTCAAAAAAATGTGGTCGTCTCTGCTCGAAGTCATTGAGAACCACCGTGAAAATGCTGAAATATACACTGATCAGTTACTATGCGTGCAAAAAACTATCGAAGTCCTTGAGGAAATCAACATGCCACGTGGACTTCTCCCACTGGAGGACATCGTGGAGGTTGGTCGAAACCATGAAACTGGGTTCGTATGGCTGAAGCAGAAAAAGGAAACGGATCACTGCTTTAAAAAGATAAAAAAAACTGTGACCTACGCTGCTGAGGTGTCAGCGTTTGTTGAGGACCGTCGACTGAAAAATATTACTGGGGTCAAGACTAAAGAGCTGTCTTTCTGGGTTAACATTTCTGATATTTGCATTAAGGACCCTGAATCCAAGAAAATAATATTTGGCATCCCCAGTGGAATAAAAAGGACGTTCCCAGCATCTGCCTTCGAAGAAGAGGAAGAGAAGAAAGAGGAAGAAAAGACGGAAGACAAGAAGAAGAATTAACTAAAGAAGCATTTTTCGAGATTGAATAATAATTAGAAAGTCCTTCCATCCAAATGTTATTTGCTTTAGTTATATATGTATTCATCAGTGAGACGCTTGTGACCACGAAACTGTCATATATAAAACGTATTCCACTGGTGTGTCTTCCTTATTCATTGTTTTCCTGTTTTCTTTCCCTTTTGAGTGACGGAAAGTTAGTTAATCTGATCTTAAAATTTTTTATGAAAACTAATTAAGTATAAACCTTGATATAATAATGGTAGAGATGTAATGCTTAGTTCTTCTTACATCTTCTTTCTTCTTCTATTGGGATAAAGGGCGTGCATTCGGTTTTTGTGCTTAGGTCTTTATTATTCGGATTTGGTTTTTCCATTTTTGGTGTAAAGAAAACGCAAACAAGTTTGGACCAAAATAATTATCTTTCATTGCTGCTTTAACCCCCTTTAACTTGTAGGATTTTGGAAACAATACCTTATTCACCTTTGAATGGAACAATAGATCCCCTAAATCGTAAATCAATAGCTAGAAACTATCTAGTATATTGCATGTATGGTGAAATTTCAAAACTAATTCTCAATTATCCGTTGATTTATGATCAAACACTTGAGGTTAAGGGGATAAAGTAGAATTTACTCTTCCCTTTTAGCAATTTATATCCTTAAAAATATGTAGGCTATAAGGATTAAGGAAGGCACTGAATACAATAGATTTTTATCACACCCAATCAGTGTATATTAAATAATGTGCGAGTAGCATACATTGAGGATAAACAAAGAGAAAGTCGCTTGAGATGGTTTTGTTATATATGTCTTGCATCCGCCTATAAAGGCATCGTTCCGTAAGTATAAAACTACGGGGAGTGAAGGTATTAGATGGGGATGAGGTACCCCTAAAATCACATGGAAGAAAGTTGTTTTGAAAAATCTATAAATCCTTGAAATCAATGACTTAACCAAAGATAAGTCGCAAAAAAAAAAAGATCAATGTAGGCAATACTTACTACTTAGGAATAAGCTTTAAATTAATTTGTTAGAGTACTTTTTTTGGGTAATAAAATGTGAAATATTACCATAATAAGCTAAATTTTACAGCTAAAGAGCCCCCGCTGTCTCAGCCATTCTAAGTAAGTAGACCTATAAGAAAATAAAATATAATAATTACAAAACCTTATGGAAAAATGACCCCCAAGCATTTTCACTCGTTCTCTCTAACTTCTTACTGTATCTGTTGTATGACAATGTTAATACATATGTAAGATTTTTTTACGTTTATTAGTGGCCCGATAAGTTTAAGGCCCATAATTAATAAGTAAATCTTATTCGTTCGATCGGTTACTATCACTAAAGTCGGTGGTAACGAAAGCAAGGGCAAGGGGTGAGAAATCAATTTGAATTAACGCTTCCGCTTCACGATGATGGCTTATGATTCAGGTATGTTTTCTGTACGACTTTGTGTAACTATCATGTTCAAGATCCTGATATGAATTAAAGTTGTATGCTTACATGTGATATCATGAGCATGGATATTTGAACTGATAATCTTCAATTAAAAAGATTAATTCAAAACATACCGAGAGAAAGAATCTGGTCGAGCTAATGATGTCCATCCTCTTTTAAAATTCTTTCTGTTATGTCCCAATTGTACATATGGTAATACTAATAGTGATAATTGTATGTCTACGTATAAAATATTGATAGAAATAATTGGATAATCCTCAGAATGATGTACATGGCCCTTTTGCGGATTCTTTGCAGCTATGTTGCCATTCCTTGGTGATGGTAACGGCATTGTAGGAGCCATTGGTTTTATACCTCTTGATTTTGTTCTCCTAATGCTACTTTACAACATGACTTTCAAACCAAAGAAGTCATCTGTTACCTTTTGGATAAATACTTCTATAATGGTTGTATTCTCTGGTGCTGGACTTCTAGGATCTTTTTCTTCTGTAAGGAAGTTAGTTCTAGATGCCAATAAAAATATAAGTTGTGATAGTAGAAGATGACAGTTATAATGATGTGCAAGAATTTGATGATACAGAAGTAACGTTAATGATGCCTTAATTTGAAACTAGTTATTTATTTCTTGGGTCATTTATAGTAATTGTTTTGGGTTATTAGGTTGGGAAACTATTTATTGTTTATTTTATGCATGTGATTAATGTGTATCTAGTTTGTTAGTCTCCATAGTGACCAAACTAGATTGTTTAAAGTATTCACATGCATAAAATCTTATGATCTCTATTTTGTGTGTGCACTTATGTTATATAGTTTGTTAGTCACCAAAATGGCCAAAAATTTGTTTATGAAAATATGCATACATAAAATTATAGTTTATCCATGAACTTAATGAAATGCCTATAATTAAAATTAGTGGATAAATTAATTTTCACTATTGCTAGAACTTAAGGATTTACCCAAAGGTTAATCAATTATTCTATGAATAGTGAATATGATGAGGTAAATTAATATTCTTAGTCAAATATATATTGTATGTCCAAAGATGACATATATATTTGGTTATATAAAAATATTTAATTACCTATTAAAGACTAAATGACATTTAAATTATGATAGTGTGTCGTAGTATTTACCCAAAGGAGAATTGCGATATGCTTTAACTGTATTGTTGAATCCATATTGATTTGTGACCATGTATTATCTATTTTGCAGATATTCCTTTTCATTCGCTTTCTTCGTCTATTATTTTGTTCAACGGATTGAACTTCTCTAAATGGCGTGAACAAGTCCAGTTCCACTTAGGTGTCATGGATCTTGACTTGGCACTGCAGAATGATAAGCCCGCTGCCATTACTGATTCGAATAGTGCAGATGAGATGTATTTCCATAAAGCATGGGAACGCTCTAATAGGCTAAGTCTTATGTTTATGCGAATGAATATTGTCTACAACATTAAGAGTACTATTTCACAAACAGAAAGTGCCAAGAAATACCTGAAGTGTGTGGAAGAACGTTTTTGTTCTGCAAATAAGTCTCTCGCTAGTACACTAATGGCTGAACTCACAACCATGAAGTTTGATGGGTCGCGTAGTATGAAAAAACATATCATCGAGATGACTAACATTGCAGCAAGTCTTCAGACCTTGGCGATGAAAGTGGATGATTCCTTCTTGGTTAAGTTTATTCTGAACGTGTTGCCTCCTGAGTATGGACCTTTTCAAATTCACTATAACAATATTAAGGATAAGTGGAATGTTAGTGAATTGTCTAGTATGCTTAATCAAGAGGAGTCAACACTTAAGAAACAAGGAATCATTCAATTAACCTCATGGGTCAAGGAGCTGGTAAAGGACTTAAAGTGAAGCCCAACAAGTTCAGAAGAAGAAAGAACCTGCTAAAGCTCCACAGGATGCTAAAAAGGAACATAAGGCAGATACATGTCATTTCTGTAACAAGGAAGGACACTATCAGAAAGATTGCCTGAAACGTAAAGCTTGGTTCGAAAAGAAAGGTACAATTCGTGGTTTTGTATGTTTCGAATCAAACTTAATAGAAGTTCCTAATAATACTTGGTGGCTTGATTCTGGTGCACCTACTCATGTATCTACTACGTTGCAGGGATTCCTTATGATCCAAACTTCAAATCCAAATAAGAATTTCTTGTTCATGGGAAATGATAGGTGAATTAGACTATATTTTCACCCTTAATGAACCATACTTTAATGTGCTTTAAGTGCAAATAATGATAATAAAATGCTCTGATTAGTGTTTTTATGCTTTGCAGGATATAATCTATGATGGGAGATACTTTGGAGCGTTTTGGAGTCAATTAAGGGAGTTTAAGGCCAATCAAGAAGAACCCGTGAGAAAAGAACAAGAAAAAGGCCAAGTTTGCTGGAAAAGAGCCCACCGCGACCGCGGTGGGCAAGTCAGCGAAATTCAAAAAGTGTGTGATCTACCGCGGTCGAGTCGCGTTCCTGCCGCGGCCGCGGGCGAACGCTGAAAAGCCAGAAAACCTGAAGGACCAAAGTGCAAGACACGAGAATAAAATGCCTAAACCTATTTAAACATTATAAATTCGCCCAAGAGACAAATAATCTTGTTTTTAGACTCAAGTAGGAGGCAAGAATCATTGTGAGAAGACAAGCAAACATTAGAGTTTTTCTAATCTCTTTCTTTTATCTTTATTTTGAGAATTATGATTTTTTTTGGGTTTTTATTGTTCTTGAGCATGAGTAGCTAACTTCTTTAATCTAAGGTTTTGGTGGAACCCGTTGAGGATGAACTTGTTGTTTATATAATATAGTTTTGTTTGGTTTTTAATCTCTATTTGTTCAACTACGTTCTTGTTGTAGTTGATTGAAGGGCCCTAAATTAGTTGTGCCTATTTAGTATGTATCTACTTGAGAAAGAGTGCATATTTAGGTAATTGTTTGAACAACATCACTCCCGGAGTATAGGAGAAATCCATATCCGAGGGTTTAAAGTACGGATTAGAGATAACGATACCTTGGGTGCAATCTAAAGTGAACTGTAATGCAATTTAGCTAGCGTAACTTGAGAGAGTGCGTCTAGTAGATTATCATAATTAGATTATCATAATTACTTTTGAGGGATGTATGATAGATGGAGTGTTCATGATTGATAGAGATAACTAAAACAAAACTATAGGAAATATACAAAAAGGGATTCATCAACGGGGGGAAACCATAACCTTAGACCTTTATCGCATTTGTTTACACCTCAGTATTAGTTAATCTTTAGTTTTATTATTTTCGTTCAGCTGTAGTAATAAAAACACCAGAAAATAATATATCATAATTTTTGGGGAAGTTGATTATTGAGAATCTAGTAATCTAACAACATTTGATATATTAGTTCCCTGTGGGATTCGCCTCTGGGCAAAATACCCGGATTATATTTGCAACGCCTGCTTAGTCTTTTATAAGATATAGTTGAGCGTGATCAAATTTTGACGTCGTTGCCGGGGACTTAACGGTATTATCATTTGTAGTTGGAGGAAAATACCAAATTATTAAGTGTAATCAATTTTCTTTGATTTCTTTATTATATTGAAATTCTAACGTTTGTTGAATCGGTTGTACATGTTCATACCTAGAAACTCATCGAGAACTGGTGAAGTATCTGAAGCCTTACCAGGCCCTGTAAAAGTTTTCAAGGACTTGAACATGGCCAACCGGAGAAGAAAGCAACAACCATTCATTGAATATATTGAAACGGACATGGAAGACTTGAATGACAGGAACAACAATAATAATGGGGAAGATGTGGTTGACCCAGCCGGACACATTGCAGCGCCTGGGGTTCCCATTGTACCTGAGGCGCCCTTATATGACTGAGCACAACCCACAGCGGAGCATTTGGCCACCCCGATCATGGTCCCGCAGATAGAAGCTGAGTCCTTCCGAATAACAAATAATATGGGAAGCAATTCATCGGCAACAAGATAAACAATTTTTTTGAAGATCACAAGATCAAAAAGATCTTGTCAACACCCTATCACTCTAGTGGGAACAGACAGGTATAATCAACAAATAAGACCATACTTCAAAACTTCAAGAAGATATTGACCGACGCCAAAGGGATATGAAGGAAATTCTGCCCAAAGTCTTGTGGGCATACTGTACAACCTCAAAATCGAGTACCAGGGCCACTCTGTTTTCATTGGTCTGTGATGCCGAAGCACTAATACTGGACGAAGTGGGATAACTGAGCCTTAGGTTCCGATATGCGACCGAAGAATCAAACGATGAGGCCATGAGAACGAGCCCGGAGCTATTGGATGAAAGGCACGAGGCCACCCTGGTCCGGTTGGCCTCCCAGAAACAATGGATACAAAGGTGTTACAACGGAAGATCCAACCTCTAACACTATAATATCTGGAACTTAGTGTTAAAAAAAGTAACATTGCACAACTGGAACCCCAACGAGGGGAATATGGGGCCGAATGGGAAGGACCATATTGACTCATCACGATTACCGGTAAAGGCTCGTACAAACTCGAAGCACGAAATGGGGCACAACTACCGAACAACTAGAACGTGACGCACGTGATGCGGTACTAGTGCTAAGGTACGATCTCATTTACCATTTTAGGATGTGACTATTAGGTTTGAAAGCACGCATTGCACTCTTTTTCCCTTGAACGGCTTTTCTGGTAAGGTATTTAACAAGGCAATAGTAAATCGTGCTAACTTATAATCAAAGACCGGTTATAAATAAGAGTCAATGGTCTCATCAACAGTATCTGAGCCCTTTCAAGATTGATCGGATACTGGGCCATCACCCTCGGGTCAAGTTTCTTAGCAAGGAAAGAAGGAAACATTTTGTTTGAATAGTCCAGGCTTAGTGGTTAGGATTTATTGTAAGGGTCAAATGATCAAGTCAACCATGCCCGTGTAGGCCACCTTAGCCGTAATACAAACTTTTACACGCTTTCAATCTTTTACTTTACACGCATAAATGAAAGAAAGTTAACACCTTACTATTACGTATTGTTTCTTGTTAAAGCATCGAGCCTAAGGTCTATCCCTATTTGGGGGCTATCAAGACACACGGCTACCCCTATCCAAGCCCAAGGGCTACCCCCACTCAGGGACTATGGTGTGAAATAACTTCGGGAAACTCGGGCTATCATATCTCGGATGCACAAAACCTATTAGGTAGTTCCTAAACCTAAAAGGATATGGCTTCCCTAAAAACAGCGTGGAGACATCCGCAGCCAGAAACTGAAATGTAAGGCCTTCAACAAAAATTCAAAACCTACCAAAAGGTTACCCTTAGCAACAACATCGTCTAACAACACTTAAGCATCTTTGGACCAAATGAAAATTACATTGAGGCCACGCTCTGTTTGGACCTCTAAAAAGAAAACGACTTTTTAATACATTTGATTTTATGCTACGACATCATAAACAATTGCAAGAATAAAAATAGTGAAAAGATGCAAAATAAAGTTGAAATTGCCAAAAGGGGGAATTTTATATATTCCGGAATATCTTTAGAAATTCCCAACAAAAACCCTCTTAAAATGAACAAAACATATGTACACGACACAAATCCCTCCACACCTTCGAGCTCGTATAGATTCTTCTCCTCGGCTTCAAGGCTTTTTGCCTCCTCGATCTTGGTCGACAGGTTGAATCCTCGAGCATGGATCTCTTCGAGTTTCTCCTTTTGAGA
The DNA here is from genome assembly GCA_005239495.1 of Nicotiana undulata. Taxonomy (NCBI): domain Eukaryota; kingdom Viridiplantae; phylum Streptophyta; class Magnoliopsida; order Solanales; family Solanaceae; genus Nicotiana; species Nicotiana undulata. Next base: position 46,227 of record ML286691.1, read on the forward strand.
TAGTCGCCTCCCATATTCGGCATTGGTCTTCAGGCGGGCCTTGGTTGTTTCGACATCGGCCTTGTATTTGGCCACCATCTTGTCGACATCGGCAGAGGTTTTCTCCAGCTTGGATTTCGTTGCTTCGAGCTCTTTACCAAAGGGCATCCCATTCTGCCGCGGTCGAGCCCAGTTGTGCTAGGAGATATTTATTTAGTTGATCCCATTTATCAGTTTTCCCTTCGTCACCTGAAGCTGAACCTCCACCGAAGACAACTTTTCCTTAGTGGTTTCCTTCTTCGATGCCAGGAGATTCATCTTTCTCTTCCACTCATCGGCCATGACTTAGATCTCATCCATCTCTATTTGGAGTTGGTCGATCTAGTCTCGAGAACTGCGAGGTTTTATCGTTAGTCACTACGACTTGTTCCTCGTTTATTAATTCAAAGACATTTACCTTTTCAACCAAGTCGGCATGCTCTCCCCTCAAGACTGATGCTTCTTTCTGAGCCCTATCCAGCTCGACCTGAAGGTCCTTAATGACCCCGTCTTGTTTGTCGATAAGGAGCTTGTATGTATTTCATTTCTAAGACAACTTCTTGAGCTCAAACTCGAGCTGGTTGACCTTGACGCGATACCGAAGAAAGCTTTCATGATGAAGTACCGAGGCCTGCAAAACAAAGAAGGTTGTGGTAAATATCCAAACTTAAGTGAAATTCAAAAATACATAATGATGTCTTACACGATTCAGCGCCTGCTTCACCTCGTAGAAAAGTCACAACACGTCCGCCTCGGTCACTAGGCATTGGAGGTAACTGGCTACACCCACGGGAGCAGATAAAACTCAGGCATCCTCCCGAACAGTAAAGATAACCGATCTCTTACGACTAGGGGTCCACACTCGGAGCAGGGAACTAATTAGCACGATTTGGGCTCAAACTCGGCCCACCAACTTCCGAAGATGGATCCTTCCTAGTGACTTCCAAGTCACCCATCCCGGAAAAGTCTTCCAAAGTGGACGAGTCCACACCATCAAAAAAGGAATGAAGAGGATCGGCCATACCATAAATCCCTTTATTGGACTTCTCCGTCCTCGCTTGGGCCTTCTCTAGCATGGAATTAGTGTAGGAGGGCGTCCCCGTAATTTCTATTATACCGGGAACTTCCTTCGGAGTAGAGCCAGCTTCCCGGGGAATACCAACCCTGGTCTCCTTATCGGCCTCTCGATTCTAAGGGAGTTCGGCCTCACAAGTCTCCTTCTCGGTTGCCTCCTGCTCCACAGGAGGGGTCGATTCGTGGGCAATGAAAATAACATCTTCTTCCAGTTTATCTTTGAGTCGAATAAGTGAATTGAAGCCATGCACCCAGGAGATGGTGCTCTTCCTGGGCTTGCGAGCCACCCTCTTATTTGGTTTCACCTCAGGGCCCGGGGAGCCCGAAGGTTTTCTTTTCCTTTTCTTCTTTTCCCCGCGGCAGCCCTGAGATATCCCGTAACGGAGGGATCAACGGACTCGTCCCTATCCCCTTCCAATGGCCTAAGGTCAGTTGTCTTAGGCAAACATGTATAAAAAATATAAATAAAGAAGATAAGTCAGTATGTAGTGTGCTAAGGACACAATAACAACTATTTGAAGGGGAACCTTCTCATTAGAAGAACCCTCCCATTGGCCCTTCGACAACTTGCGCCATGAGTGCTCGAAGTATGAAATTTGTTTGCATATGCCTTCGATCCACTCCTTAAGCCGGGGGACCACATTGGAACCCGGAAATAGCTGCACGATCTTTTCCTTTTCTTATTTTTCCACGCGGAAGCCATGGGTAGTCCCGTAACGGGGGGATCAACGGACTCATCCCCGTACCCTCCCAATGGGCTAAGATCGGTGGTCTTAGGAAAACCTGTATAAAAAATTAATAGAGAGAAGTGAAGTTAGTATGTTGTGAGCTAAGGACACGATAACAACTATTTGAAGGGAAGCCTTACCATGAGAACGGGCCTCCCATCGGCTCTTCAACAACTTGCGTCATAAGCGCTCGAAGTATGAAATTTGTTTGCAGATGGCTTCGATCCACTCCTTAAGCCGGAGGACCCCATTTGGAACCCCAGGCAACAGCTACACAATCATAATAGTGAATGATAGGAAAGAAAATGAAGAAAAATTGATGCTTAAAGAGAGATTGCAATTACGAGATGCACTCCAATTCTTAGGGAATGGCATGAACTCGGGAGGAATCAAGTCTTCGATCATCACCCGAACAAATCGTCATTTCCAGCCCCGATCTCTATCTTCATCAATGCTCGAAAAGGGTGCCCTGCTTGCCCGACAAGTAATCTTAACCAGTCCCTATTGAAAGATTTGGGAACTGTATAAACGGAGTAGATGACCAATGGTGAACCAACGAGACTCGGACATATTCACCAAGTAACAAAAGAGAATGACAATCCTCCATGAAGACGGCTGGATTTGCCCGAGGCACGCGTCAAACCTCTTGCAAAATTCCAAAATAATCGGGTCCACCGGGCCCAGCGTTAAGGGGTAAGTGTAAACACTTAAGTATCCCTCCATGTGGGTAGTAAAAGCGTCCTCAGGCCCGGGGACTACCACGTCCATACCTTCCCAATTACAATCCTCTTGGGCGATGGGAAGGACGTCTTCGATCACGGAGCATATGTACCTTGATGATACTTCACCCCGGTCCTGCACGGATGAGGGTTTATCAACCTTGAAGTCATCTGCAATAGAACAACACCCGGGAATAACCACTTTCTAAGGGGGCTCCGGAGCCGGTTCGGCGGGTGTGTTGATACCCAATTTTTCCTCAAATTATTTTCAAACTTGCATATAAGCTTTCAAAATCACTATTTAGAATAATAAGCATTTTTTCCTATTTTTTCCTATTTTTATTAAATTATTCGCATGTTTATTCAATATTTCATATTTAAATAATTATTCATAAATTGTGTTATAAATAATTTCGAAATGTGTCACAGCTCGATATATCATTTCTAATCATTTTTTGTCCATTAGGATTCAATTATTTCACAAATTAGCAATTGGGAATCCTTTAATTCTAATTACAGTAACATTGCAATTATAGCCCAATTGCACACTTTACGTTATTTTACTTCGATAGTTAGTCATTTTTTATATTTAGTATTGTTTTATTCCCTTAATTTCATTTATTTAAACTTAATTTCATTCTTATATAATTATTGGCCATTTTAATTAATTAATCAATTATCTATTTTGTTGGGTATTTAACATCTAGCCTATTTTGTTTAAATACTAGCCACATTTAAACCCCTAAAGTACCCAACCCAATTAACCCATAAACCCAGCCCAATCTTCAATCCATACCCGGCCCAATCCCTAATTAAATCTGAGCCGTTGATCAAATAAGATCAACGACCCAGATCTCCCCTTTCCTAAAATATCTCTCACCTACCCCCCTCCCCGTCTCTCATTTTCGAGACAGCTACTATGTATCTTCCTCTCCTCCCTCTCTCTAGAACCTTCTGGGTTCTCCTTCTTCTCCGATGGCTTTCCCCGTCTCTGTCACGACCCCAAATCCTAACAGGCAATGATGGCGCCTATCTTTGAACTAGCCTAGCCAACCATCACATTACTACGCTTTTGCTAAATTTTAACAGTTCGCAATATAACAATAAGCAAGCAACCATAGCATCAAATAATATAATTAAGTCTTAGCGTCCCCATAATATTCTAAACAAACCTACTAAGAACTGGAGTCAAAAGTCATGAGCATCTAAGAATAATTAAATCTAACTCTGCTAAAACTATAATATAAGTCTCTGAATCAAGAGCTAAAAACATAATAAGGAAGGGAAATGGAGAAGTTGTGGACGCTGGACAGCTACCTCGAAATCCCGTGACTGCTGCTAACGAACCTGCGTCAGCTACTGCTACGAGCTCGTACCTGGATCTGTGCACAGAGGCACAGGGAGTCTTTATGAGTACGCCAACTCAGTAGTAATGAAAAGAAATCACAGTCTGAGAAATATAAAGCACACAAACAAATACACCATTTCACAATAACTATTAAAATCATCAGTCACCAAGTAGTATTCAGCAAATTCATAAGTTCAAAAATCAATTCCAGGCTCCTTTGAAAAACAAGTAAATGTCAATATATCTTAGTGAAATCCTCAGTAAGACTCAGTTTGAAAACAAAGTAAATCATAGTTCG
>ML286692.1:0-53064 GCA_005239495.1 Nicotiana undulata
TTGGCTTGCCTAACCTCGCCATTAGGCGCCATCACGACCTGGACCGGTTTTGGGTCGTGACAAATTTGTTAGTAATAAGAATTTTAGTATTAACAAAAATTCAAAAATTTATTTACACAATTCAGAATGAAAGAAAATAAAGGTTGCAAAATATATATTCCTTGCGCGTAATATAGAAATAATTATTTAAATACAGGTATTTTTATAATATACATTATATATTCTTGAAAATTATGCTCAATTATATAATTATGTTTCTGCCAACTTTCCGACGACATAAAGTTATGTCAGTGAAAAGTAGGGGGACTATCTGTATAGGGTAAAAAATGCTATGTTAAGTCGTGCATGGAATATATATAATATAATTGAGCATAATTTTCAAGAATATATAATGTATATTATAAAATACTTTTATTTAAATAATTATTTTTTACGTGCAAGGAATATATATTTTACAACCTTTATTTTCTTTCATTTTGAATTGTGTAAATAAATCGTTGAATTTTTGTTGTTAATACTAAAATTAATATTACTAACAAATTATTCTAATTAATTTTTTTTACTATGCTCATTGTTTTGTCATTCCAGCATTATATATACTTAAATACTTTTTTTTTTAATTTATAAATAATATTTATTTATTCTATAGGTAAGTCCATAATATAAATTAAAAAGGAAAAATCATATTAAAAAGTTAAAAAAATAAAAAGAAGATAAATGTTATATAATTTAGAGGTAAAATAGGTATTTGGCAATCCAAAATTTGAAAAATCTAGTTGAGTGACCTTCTGAGTGCAATAGACATAGTTCAGTGACTTTGTTGTTACAAACAAAAGTAAAGTAACTTTAGGAGATAATTTGGGATAGTTGAGTGACCATTTGAGTAATGGACTCAAATTCTATTGTTGAACAAAAGGAAAGGAAGTTAAATTCCAAGTATTTACGATTAAAAGTTTTCTCAAATGTTTTATTAATTTCAAAGTGTTAAAGGATAAGGAAAGCTATAACCAATTAGACCGGTAGATTACAAAGATATTTATAAAAATATTTTGTTACTAGTCAAAAAGTAATTTTTCAAAGTTTATGTGATTTTGCTTTTGTTTAAGTCGAAGAAACAATCTCAGATAAATTTTGCGTACACATTAAAAGTTATTTATAAAATTATATTGAATATATTGTTGTTGTAATCTAAAAGGTAAAATGATTACAAATGAAATAAAGCGGGACACAATTTGATAAGTATCCTACTTAGATGTTACTACTTTTAGAGTCATTATCAACTCCCATATCAAATTTAGAGATTGTATCTCTATCCAAATCAAAATACTCCTATATAAAATATAACAATCCTTGGCTTTGAGCTACTATAATAAATTAATACTCCCTCCGATTTAAAATAAGTAATTTTTTTAATTGTTTTTTTATATATATTAAAATAATTATTTTTTAATATTAATTAATAATAAAATTGTTCATATTAACTTTTATTATCTCTTCACATACACACTCTTAACACATACTACAATTTTATTTATTTCAAAGATAATGTAAGAAAAAAATAATTAATTTATTTTTGAAATTCGAAAAAATCACTTATTTTGTACCACAAGAAAAATTCAAAAAATTGCTTATTTTGGACCGGAGAAAATAGTAATACTCTTTTCAAGTAATGTGCTCATAGTTTTAATGTTCCTTATGTTCTTAAAGATATCTCTACATCTTTTTAGACGTTATAAACTCGCGATATTCAAGTTTGATTTTGGGTGATTTTGCATATCTGTCACAGTTTGAAAGAAATATAACAAATTTTTAGCATGAAATTCAATATTACAGATATAACAGAAAAATATTAATATTTGTAGCACACAGTTCCATTAAAATAAGAATATTAATTATTAATCCCTAAACATAAGCAATTTGAATGAAAAATTAATAATTATTTGTACAAAAATCATGTCTTTTTATTTTCTCTTTATTGATTAGCTTTCCTTCTTTTACCTCGTCCTCTTAGTTTTGTTTTCTGCTGAAGCCAATATATTTTTTAAATTTGTTCCATTCGTTTTGTTTTTAATTATCTTTCTTAAGTTTTTCTCTTACTTCTTTCTTCCTTTCTTAACATAAAGATCTTACTTCGATAATAATATACGTTAATATATACAATACGTATATATAAAAATATACTTTGAATTAACACATATAAAATATACAAAACATATACATAAACAATACATCTTCAATTAAGATGACACTTAAACATGTAAAATATACATAAAAAAATAGATCTTAAATTTAAGTAATATTGTATATAAATATACAAAAAACAACATATATATATATATATATATATATTGTATATCCAACTTTATAATAAACACACTAATATATATTGTAAGAAATGGGATACATCATCAGTATATAAAGAGGAATAACTTAAATATTATGGCCTCACCAAAACAAGTTAGTTGGTTGGTGAAGAAGATCTTTGATATAAGAGAATTATCTGCGAATGAGTCTTACTATCATAGAAGGAGTTATGTGAGCTTACTGTAGAAACTAAGGTTCAAGAGTTGTTCATGAGATTGTTTTAATCGTCTTTCATCACAACATTTTTTTATCGTATCATAGTAAATTATATATCAACCGAACCTCATAAAATATGTAACATCTTTCTTCTGCCTTTTATTGCAAATTAGTCGCAACTCGTAACAAATTGAGATCTAAATTGTGGTCGTTGAATGATGCGATATAAGGTTTTATTACACATGACGTCAACTTGTTTAGTGAATAAAATTTTAATGTATGAAAATTGTGTTTTACCAAAAACGTGTTAAGATCCTTAACAAATAGTTTTATGTTGGGTTAATCTTAGCTAAGCTTAATGACTATTAGATCTAGAAAAAACACAAGTTCTCAGGTGAAACAATAATGCTATAATAAATGTCTCCCTCTTGAGTTAAAAATGATTGGCAATAAGTAGTGTGCAAAAATAAGAATTGAATGCATGCAATGACAATAAATGTAATAACCACAAATCACACATCCAAATATCGTGCGTTGGATATTGGAAACCTCGTTTGTCAGCTGATGGAATATTCAGTAAAGTAAGAGGTTCAAGACTCTTAGATGTATAATATTTAGAAAGATGGTTTACAGTGTTTGAGTCAATAGATAAGACAAAGTGAATATGCTCTTTAGATAGCTTTTAGAGTACAAAAGTTGCCCTTCCCTGTTTCTATCCCTTTCTATCTATAGGAGACAGTTCTCTGAAAACCCTAGAAAATATCAATGAGGAATATTTTGTTAGAATATTCCCTATCTACGACTAGAACTTCGGCCGCCATCATCGACATCGGTAGTTTTACTGCGACCGAATTAAGGGGTCCTATTCCATTCGTGGGTCGAGCTGCGGCTCGACCTCGACCATTGTTATTATCAAGGTCGACCCGAATTTTGGCCAATACAGTTAGTCCCTCCGCTTATTAAGGTCGTGGGTACCTCGTCCTTGATGAGCGGACAATCCTGCGTTCATTATGCGAAAAATCGGGTCACAATTGAGTGATTGGTACCTTCTGGTATCGTAACCGGCGGAAGTGACGTTTGATGACATAACTGTCACATGGGTCATCTTTTGCGTGTCTTCCCCATGCATTGCTTGGACTGCTGATGCCTCGAATCTTGTGCTTGTATGCAGCCTTTGGCCTCGATTTTAGGGCCAACCTACCATATAAATAAATGAAGGTTTCTTCATTTGAAACTTTCATCATCTTTTTTTCCCTCCTACACTCTTTGTATCTTCTTTCTTCATCTTATGTGACTTTTCCTCATCTGCTTCCATAACAGTTCACTTATCCTTAGCATCTTTTCTTATTCACCTAATACTTTGCGTTAACAATGTCTACTTCTTCCCACAGTCACGAGGACTTTTCGATACTACTCCTCTATCGATGGCTATCGTTTCCGCCGACGATGGGACTCCGGTGGAAGGGGACGATGGTTTCCCCTTGGTGGATGAAGTAATCCCAAGGAATCCATTAACTAGAAATGACATTCCTAGGGACCTGGTCCAGCCCCTGAGCCTGAGCTATCTGAGACGGGGGAAGATGATTTGGCGAAACTGCGTGCCAAATATCGCATTCCTCCTTCCATAAAGCGGCGATCGCCGGTGGTGACCTGGTTCAGGTTCACCACCCTGGCCTTTGTGTATTTTACGTCTATCCTATTTCCATTGGCTACTCATTTCCTCTCCCCTGAATTGCAGAGGAATTTTGTCGCTTCTACCGCGTCTGCCCAGCGCAGCTATCACCCTACTGCTACAAAATCTTTATGATGCTGACCAAATACGCGTTGGCTGGTTGTGAAGTCGATCTCCGCCATTTATTGCATCTGTTCTCGGTGACCTACCTTCATGAAACCATGATACATCTTAGGAATTGTGGAACAAAGGGACTGTGGCTGGGATTGACGACAAGGCGAGTCGACTATTCTGGCATAAATACCTTTTTGTTCGAACCGATCACCTGGTGGCGGACCCGACATGGTTTCCTGAGTACCCTTGTATTTTTTTGTGCGTTTATCCCTCTATACTCCTACAACTTGCTCTTGTTTTTTTTCCTATTCACAACCACAAAAAGGATTCCTTTCGTTGTTCCTGAAATGGAAGGCTGGCTGGCATGCATTCTTCCCCACGTCGCGATAATTCGAGACTGGTCTTCGTTTCACAGGCGTTTTGGCCCCAAGCCTCCTTCTCGTAAGTATTTTACTTGACTTTTGGTTGAGCTTCTTATCATATTCTGACATGCGTTTATATCAGGTCGGCGAATACGCCCGCCCTCTATTTCCGTCAAAGGTCGGCCTTAATTGCTAGGGAGGTTACGGCGACGGAGTCCGCGAGGAACAAGACCGGAGCTCGACGGATGGAGGGGCCCGTTTTGCTGGAAGCGGGTGTCTTTGGTCTCATTCCTCCCCAACAAATCTTGCTACTCACAGGCGAACCCTCTCCTGAAGAGGAGACATCACCACGGAAACGACGACGTGCCGAGACAAGTAAGGCCGTGGTAGAAGGGTTGTAAGAGGTTCCGATCCTTGAAGCGATGTCTGGGGACGTTCCAGCTGAAGTGATTGGTAATGTGTCGACCTTCCTTAGAGGAGCGACTTCCGAGGGCGGGGTCATGTGATGTCGAGGAGTTTGTACAGGTCCCAGGCGACCATTTTCCGTCTGGGTCAATACAACGTGATACTCCTGCTGAGGCCGACTCGGGTTCTGATATTGGTCCTGACGAGGTGAGGGCCTTTACAGAAAGGCTGACTCGCGTGGTGGTAAGTACGGAAGGCCCAAACCGCCATATAATTATACCTTCGGATCTCAACCTTTTGGTCGACACAGAGCGTGCGGTACCTTCATTCTTTTCGCTATGTTCTGAGGTTGAGAATGAGACTCTGCGGTCGCTGAAGGATGTCGACCTTTCTCATGGCATATCCGAGATGGCCTTGCGGGTGAGTGTTTTAATTGTCTTGTATTTTGTCGATATCGCTTGTTTTGAATTGCTTTCTTTTTGTGCCAGACTTTCCTTCTAGACATCGAGCGTAACCGCCGAGAGGAGGAGAGGGTGGATCAATACGGGATAATGGAGTTGAAATACAGGGATTATCGCTCCAAGTATCGGAAGATGATCAGGAGCGTGGGCGAGGATGGGCAGTTCCAGGGGCTGCGTGACGAGATCACGAGGAAGAGCAAGGAGCTGAAGGAAAAAGATGATGGGATCCTGAGGGCCGTCAGTAGATGCAGCGAGCTGGAGGAGACCTTGAAATCTAAAGAGGAGGAGCTCGAGCTAGGAAGAGGGGTGATGGCGGATAGCTCGGACCTTTAGGCGAAGGTGGTTGCCTTGAGGTTGGAGTTGGAGACGACATAGAAGGTATGGATGGCCTTGTTGGTGGAAACAGCGGCTCTGGTGGGGACTCTATGGGCTAGCGGGCTTGAACAAGTTAGTGAGGTGGAGACTTTGGCGCACAGAGATGCGGTGTTAGAGCAGTGAGTTAGGAGTTTGGAAATTGAGCTGGCGAGGTCCGGCGAACAGGTGGATGCTTTAAAGGCTGAAAAGGAGCAGTTGGTCGGCCCTTCAACTTCTCAGGTTCCTGCTGATGTTAATATACCTCGAGCACTTTACGAGATGTGGGTTCACGCCGAGGCCCAGTTGGATGTGTACAGGTCACTGAGAGCTGTGGGCAGGGTGTCCGAGGAGGAACTTGCCGAAGTTCTTGGAAAATCGCGAACAACTCACGAGGCTTGTGGTTATGCTCCTGATTCGCCGGGCGGGAGAGATAGTGATGATGACTCGGTTGATAGGCTTGCCTCCGATCCTTGGTATGATGACGAGTACGCTGGATGATGTGGCTTAGTGCTTTGCCTTTGTATTTTTGTGCCCTTTTAGTTTTTGCCTTTGTGGGGGCGTATTCGGGTCCTTTCCCTTTTTTTGTAGAGGGACGCGAACTTTTGTAAAGTGATTATTTTGTAATGATATAGTGGCTGTCTTTTTGTTGCATACTTTTGTTTACCTGTTCTTTGTCTATTTGTGGCGGTATTTGTTGTTTGTGGTCGGCTCACTTGTTGGTTTGAGATCTATGTTTTGCTTTTTACCAAATGCGATTGATTCAAACATCATCATTCAGGGTCAGGAGTAAACATTCGAGGTGAGATCGCATGCAGTTTATTCGAAATCGAATGTAAATATTCGAAGTCGAAAATATTCGATCGAGGTCGAATGTGGTCGACTTGAAATCGAATGTAAATATTCAAAGCCGAAAATATTCGATCGAGGTCGAATGTGGTTGTGATGACCCAAAAGGCACCCTGTGCAGATTTAGCTAAAGCGGTGTTCCGAGGCCTCGAAAGCCTCCATTAATCTCACCTCGATGTGCGTGCATAGCCCGGGCGCGTAACCGGGAAACCTTTATGTGGAAACTTGATAAAGAGTTGAATTTATAATAATTAATTTGGATAAAGTTGACTTTGGTCAACATTTTTGGTAAACGGATCCAGACCCGTGATGTGACAGTTCCGGAGGGTCCGTAGGAAAATATGGGACGTGGGCGTATGCCCGGAATCGAATTCCGAGGTCCCAAGTCCGAGAAATGAATTTTTAAAGAAAAGTGTTTTCTGAAAATGATAAAGACTCTTGAAAATGAATTTTGATGTGAAACCCGTGTTACCGGGTCCGTATTATGGTTTCGGAGCTCAGAACAGGTTCAATATATATTACATGAGCTATCTGTAAAATTTGGTAAGAAACGGACTTGGTTTGGCGTGTTTCGGATAAAAAATGGAAAAGTTGATAGTTTATGAAGTTTGAGAAAATTCAATGGATTATGGAGTTTAATTCATTGTTTTGATGTTAGTTTGGTGGTTTAATTACTTGAATAAATCCGTAGGATGTTTATGAGGGAATGTGTGTATTTTGGTGTTGAGCCCCGAGGGCTCGGGTGAGTTTCGGGTAGGTGTCGGGGTGCAAAAAGGTTAGAAACATCTGGTGTAATTGCTGTTTCTGGTGTCTGGTGTGATACCCTTCGCGAAGGCGGTCAAGGGGCGCGAATGGTCTGGGATTTTACTCTACAAGAACGCGTAGAGGGAGACGCGAACGCGGAGCACTGGATGGTGACTCTACGCGAACGTGTCCCCAGGGGTGCGAACGCATAGAGTTAGGTTGGGGTCTGGGGGCTGGCTAGTCGTAAGCCTACGCGAACGCGACAGGTAGCTCGCGAACGCGTAGGCCAGGGAAGTCGAAACTATGCAAATGCGGACAAGGCCTCGCGAACGCGTAGGTCAGGAAAGTCAAACCTTCGCAAACACGGTCAATGGCTCGTGAATGCGAAGGGTATTTCTGCCCAGTTATTCTTTTAGTCCAAAACAGAACCATTACAGGATTTTCACCATATTTTCATAACCCTTCTTCTTCCCCACACCCCATAGGAGATTTTGAAGAGCTCCTCCTCCATAGCTTCATAGTTAAGTAAACTTAGCTCTATTTTCTTCCATTTTCATCAATAATCACTAGAATCTAGGTCTAAAAATCATGAAATCAAGGTAGAAACTAGGGGTTTTGGGTAGAGTTAGGGTTTATGGAATTTTTGGAAATTCAACCTCATTTTGGGGTCGGATTTCAAAACAAATTATATATTCGGGCTCGTGGGGGAATGAGTTATCGGGTTTTGGTCTGAACCTTGTGTTTGGACCAAGCGAGCCCGGGGTCGAGTTTTGGCATTTTTGGAAGAATGATGGGAAATGTATAATTAGGCGTTGGGATTGAGTTATTGCATAATTATTGATGTTATTAAGTTAATTATGTCTAGATACTATTGTTTCGGAGTGGGATTCGAGAGGAAAGGCGGTGATTGAGGCTTGACTTGCATTTTTGGAGCCGAGGTAAGTGTTTGGCCTAACCTTAGCTTGAGGGAATACGTATAGAGTCTTATTTGCTATGTGTAATTCATGTCCAACGTATAAGTGAGGTGACGAGTACCTATATGTTGTGGTCAAGCATGCCCGTGAGTCAAATGTGATGAATTATACCGTGTTCTTGATATTCTCTGTGCCATGAATAATTGGTGATTTGGATGTGATAAATTGATGTTGTTTCATGACGTGGGAAGTTATTGATTAATTGTTCAGTTTAGGATTTTTATTGTTGAAATTATGCCTCTGAGAGAGATTGGTTATAGCTGAGTCCCTTGCCGGGACGATAGAATTTTGGTTGGTTATTTCTGTATATTTAGAACTTCTTATTGTAAACCTTTATATTGAATTGTTGTTTCTGTGTACATTATGAACGAGGGGACATTCCGTGCCGAGTGATCGTGAGGCTATGCACGAGGGGACATTCCGTGCCGAGTGATTGTGAGATTATGCACGAGGGGACATTCCGTGCCGAGTGACTGTGAGGCCATGCACGAGGGGACATGCCGTGTCTTTTGCTGCTTATTTACTTGTTTCGAGATGTTAATCTCTGTCTTACTTCTATATTTCGGTTATTATCTCATCCTGCTGTTTTGGTAAGTTATTGCCCCTTTATCCCCAGCATGTTCTCCCCGTACTTGTAATTACTTGTTTATTTTCGTTATTATTTTCTGTTTGAGTATAGAATTGCACAGGTATGAATTGTTGTCGGTCCTAGCCTCGTCACTACTTCTTCGAGGTTAGGCTCGGCACTTACTCAGTACATGGGGTCGGTTGTACTAATGCTACACCTGCACTTTTTTATGTTGTGCAGATTACGCAGCTGGACCCGGTGGACATTGACAGAGGGAGTATCCTTTAGTCCATTTAGACGACATATAGGTAGACCCGCAGACGTTCGTGGGCCTTGGCGTCACCTTTTACCCTTCTCCTTCAGTTCTGTCTTATCTTTATAGTTCAAAGACAGTTATATGTGTTTATTTTCAGACCCTTTGTATTCAGTAATCTTGTCACGACCCAAACCGATGGGCCGCGATGGGCACCCGGTACCTTACACAACCGAGTACCAACGTCGTCTTTCTTATTACATTATCATATACACGCGACATACGACCAAATATGCCAACATGATCATTTATAAACTCGAAACATAGGCCGACAAGGCCGTACAATCTTTCACATACACGACATATGTCTACAAGCCTCTAAAAGTACATAAATGTCATAAAGTCCGGGACATAGTCCCGCCACACCAAACATTACACGTCTAAATCATACTAACCAAACAAGCAACTCCGAAGTAAATGGAGTGCACCGACATCTTCCGCTGAGCTGATAGCCTACTTGGAGGGCTCTCGACCTGTCTATCACGACCTGCGGGCATGAAACGCAGCGTCCCCAGGCAAAAGGGACGTCAGTACGAATAATGTACTGAGTATGTAAGGCAGTATACTGAAAGCTGAAACTGAACTGATAATATAATAACTACAGGTAATTGGAAGTCAAAGATAATCTGAAGATATGCTTACCTGTTGATACTGACTCAGCTCTCTCAATATAGTAAGTAAAATAGTTGTCCGGCCCTATAAGTCTCGGTAAATATATATATAACTTTATAACTGCTCTGCCGTAGTAGGCTCGCTCATAGGCGCTCGACCATACTAGGCTCTGTATCTTGGCCACTAGGCTCGCTCATAGGCGCTCGGCCGCAGTAGGCTCGGTATATAACTTACCATCTGATCAGAGGTTGCCCAATACTACAGGGTTAAACATCATCGTAATTTATTACTGCAGAGCATAACATCGACGTAATACTGCGGGGCGTAAGAAATCTCATAGACAGTTCGTGAGTTTGTGACACCAGTTCTGGGTTATATTTACGGGATTTATTTCGAAGCTTGATATATAGTTTTAAAAATTAGTTAACTTTCACATTGTTAATCACAATTGTCTTAGTTATCGTGTTCATTTTAACTGTTAATGAGTTTATTTATTCCAAACGTTGGCTTGTCTAGTGGGTTCAACGTTAGGCGCCATCACGACCTGAAGGTGGGATTTCGGGTCGTGACAGTGGTCGACTTGAAATCGAATGTAAATATTCGAAGTCAAAAATGTTCGAGCGAGGTCGAATGTGGTCGACTTGAAATCGAATGTAAATATTCTAAGTCGAAAATATTCGAGCGAGGTTGAATGAGGTTGACTTGAAATCGAATGTAAATATCTGAAGTACAAAATATTCGAGCGAGGTTAAATGAGGTCGACTTGAAATCAAATGTAAATATTCGAAGTCGAAAATACTCGAGCGAGGTTGACTTGAAATCAAATGTAAATATTCAGATTCGAAAGTATTCGAGCGAGGTCGACTTGAAATCGAATGTAAATATCCAAAGTCAAAAATATTCGAGCGAGGTCGACTTGAAATCAAATGTAAATATTCGAAGTCGAAAGTATTCGAGCGAGGTCGAATGAGGTCGACTTGAAATCAAATGTAAATATCTGAAGTCAAAAATATTCGAGCGAGGTCGAATGAGGTCGAGTTGAAATCGAATGTAAATATTCGAAGTCAAAAGTATTGGAGCGAGGTCCAATGAGGTCGACTTGAAATGGAATGTAAATATTCGAAGTCGAAAGTATTCGAGTGAGGTCGAATGAGGTCGACTTGAAATCGAATATAAATATCCGAAGTCAAAAATATTCGAGCGAGGTTGACTTGAAATTGAATGAAAATATCCGAAGTCAAAAGTATTCGAGCGAGGTCGACTTGAAATCGAATGTAAATATTCGAAGTCAAAAGTATTCGAGCAAGGTCGAATGAGGTCAACTTGAAATCGAATGTAAATATCCGAAGTCAAAAATATTCAAGCGAGGTCGAATGAGGTCGACTTGAAATCGAATATAAATGTAGTGGCGTTGTTTTGGAGTTGTTCACAGAAAAGTTGCCTGTTTTATTCACTTCACTTTGCTGGAGTTACATGGCGACGCCGTACATTTTGTATACACTTGAGAAGTTCTATATACTTAGTCCCTTCATTGGTTCGGCTAGAGTAACTCTAGGCGGAGCAATGAATAAGTACCGTTGAACTTTGAGGCGCCTCCCTCATCACCTCGTTAAAAACCTTCCCGATAAAACCCACGTGGGGACAAAACCCGAGTAAGGGAAAAAGGGTACGACTTGGAGGGCGTCTGTTTTCAGAAGTTGAAGTACTTGAGGTGAGCGATATTCCAGTTGTTGGGTAGTTGCTTTCCTTCCATTGTCTCTAGTTGGAATGACCCTTTGTTGACCGCTGCGGTGATCTTATGTGGTCCGTCTCAGTTGGCTCCTAGTTTGCCTTCCTTTGGATGTTTGCTTGCTTGAATTTTAGCTTTGATAACGTAATCGCCGACCTTAAATGGGCAGACCTTTGCCTTTTTGTTGTAGTATCGTTCCGCTCTTTGCTTTTGGGCGACGATCCTTATGTATGCCATGTCTCGACGCTCTTCTAACCCATCAAGGTCTTGCATTCTGCTTTCATCGTTGCTTGGTCCACTTTCGTTGGAGTATCTTAGGCTTGGTTCCCCGACTTTGACGGGTATGACCGCGTCTGTGCCATAGACCAGGGAATATGGAGTGGTGCGATATGCCCATAACACTTCTGGGAGCACTTCTGGCCACAGTCCCTTGGCGTCTTCTAGTTTCTTTTTCAGGATGTTCAGTATAGTTTTGTTGGAGGACTCGGCCTGTCCGTTTCCTGCGGGGTGATATGGTGTGGAGAGTATGCGCTTGATATTCCATGTTTCGAAGAATTCAGCGATCTTCTTGCCGGTGAATTGGGGCCCATTATCGCAGCTGATTTCTTTTGGAATGCCAAAGCGGCATATTATGTTTCTCCACATGAATGTGATGACTTCCTGTTCACGTATTTGAGCAAAGGCGCCTGCTTCCACCCATTTAGAGAAATAATCAGTCAAAACCAAAAGGAAACGTACATTACCTCGCCCAGCCGGGAGCGGTCCTACGATGTCCATTCCCCACTTGATGAATGGTCAGGGGGACGTGACTGAATGGAGATGCTCTCCTTCCTAGTGTATCATGGGGGAGAATTTCTGGCATTGCTCGCATTTTTTGATAAAGTTTGCGGCCTCTTTCTTCATAGTGGGCCAATGGTAACCTACCCGTATGAGACACCAGACGAGTGCTTGATTCCCAGTGTTTACGCCGCAATGGCCTTCATGTACTTCTTCGAGTACTTGCTTTGTTTGATTGGGTCCTAGGAATTTTTCCAGTGGGCCGCCGAATTTCCTTTTATACAGGTCGTTGTCGACGATACTGTATTGGGTTGCCTACATTCAGAGTTTTCTTACTTCTTTTTTTGTCTGCTGGGGGTTTTCCCTCCTGCAGGTAAGTCATAATACAATTGCGCTAGTGACAAGTTAAGTTAATGGAATGTACCTCGAGTTGTTCTAGTGACGAGTGAAGCAGCGTGACGACGTTTCCTCTTTCGTTTATGTTTTTGGTTGTCGCTGCCAGTGCCCGCAGTCAAGAGCAGGGTCATCCACCACTGTAGGGGTCATCCTTACAGGCATGCTCAGACGACTCATTCAGTTCATCGTGGTGCATCATCCGGGCATGGTTCATACAATACTCATCAGAGTCAGTCATCTCTCAGTGCCCTTCCAACTCAGAGTTTATCCCATGCTCCTTCAATTCAGGGCCATCGGCACCGGGTTCTTTTAGCGGGTATTTTGGTTCTCGGGGTCTGCCTCAATACGCATTGCCATTTGCGGGAAGGTTTTTTTGAGTGTTGAGATATGGGTCACCTAAAGAGCCATTTCCCCCGCCTTTATGGAGGTTCAACTCAGCAGAGTAGTCAGTCTACGACTTCAGCACCAGTTACTTCACCACCCGCCCAGCCAGCTCGAGGTCGGGCTCAGGCAGCTAGGGGTCGTCCTAGAGAGGGAGGCCGATCAAGTGGAGGCAGGCCCAATTCTATGTTATTCCTGCCAGGCCAGCTGTTGTTCCTTCAGATGCAGTGATCACAGGTATTACCTCAGTATGCCACAGGGGTGCCTCTGTATTATTTGTCCCTGGTTCCACTTATTCATATGTATCATCGTAGTTTGCTCATTTTTTTGATATGCCCCGTGAGTCTTTAGTTTTATTATTCATGTTTCTACGCCCGTGGACGATACTATTGTTGTGGACCGTGTATCGGTCGTGAGTGACTATTGGGGGATTGGAGACTAGAGTTGATCTTTTATTACTTAGTATGGTGGATTTCAACATGATCTTGGGTATGGATTGGTTGTCTCCATGTCATGCTATTCTAGATTGTCATGCTAAGACCGTGACTTTGGCGATGACGGGGTTGCAAAGATTGAGTGGAGAGGTTCTCTAGACTATGTTCCTAGCAGAGTGATTTCATATTTGAAGGCCCGACGAATGGTTGGGAAGGGTTGCTTATCTTATTTGTCCTTTGTGAGGGATGTTGGTGCTGATACACCTACTATTGATTCTGTTCCGGTGGTGCGAGATTTTCCGGATGTGTTTCCTGCAAACCTATCGGGCATGCCGCCAACATGGATATTGACTTTGGTATTGACTTGGTGCCGGGCACTCATCCCATTTCTATTCCACCATATCGTATGGCATCAACTGAGTTGAAGGAATTGTAAGAGCAACTTCAGGAACTTCTTGATAAGGGGTTTATTAGGCCTAGTGATTCAGCTTGGCGTGCACCGATTCTGTTTGTGAAAAAGAAGGATGGTACTATGAGAATGTGCATTGATTATAGGCATTTGAACAAGGTCACAATCAAGAAAAAGTATCCTTTTCCACATATTGATGATCTATTTGACCAGATTCAGGGAGCGAGGGTGCTCTCTAAGATTCATTTGAGGCCTGGGTATCACCAGTTGAAAATTCGGGACTCGGATATTCTAAAGACAACATTCAGGACCCGTTATGGTCATTATAAGTTCCTTGTGATGTCTTTTGGGCTAACCAATGCCCCAACAACGTTCATGCATCTGATGAACAATGTGTTTCAACCTTACCTCGACTCGTTTGTCAAAGTGTTCATTGATGATATCCTGGTGTACTCTCGTAGCCAGGAGGAGCATGCCCAGTATTTGAGGATTGTGTTGCAGCGATTGAGGGAGGAGAAGCTTTATGCTAAGTACTCCAAGTGTGAGTTTTGGCTTAGTTCAGTGGCATTCTTAGGGTATGTGGTGGTGTCTAGTGAGGGTATTCAAGTGGATCCGAAGAATATGGAGGTGGTTCAGAGTTGGCCCAGACTGTCCTGAGCTACGGAGATTCGGAGTTTTCTTGACTTGGCCGATTGTTATCGTCATTTCGTGCAGGGTTTCTCTTCTATTGCATTTCCCTTGACCAAATTGACCCAAAAGGGTGCTTCTTTCAGGTGGTTGGATGAGTATGAGGAGAGCTTTCAAAAGCTCAAGACTGCCTTGACCACAACTCCAGTTCTAGTTTTGCCTTCAGCTTCAGTCTCTTATACATTGTATTGTGATGTTTCTCAGACCGGTATTAGGTGAATCTTGATACAAGAGGGGGTAGAGTGATTGCATATGCTACGCGTCAATTAAAGCCACATGAGAAAAACTACCATGTTCATGATTTGGAGTTGGCTGCCATCATTCACGCATTGAAGATTTGGATGCCCTTCTCTACAGTGTGTCTTGTGAGGTGTTTATGGATCATCAGAGCCTCCATAATTTGTTCAAACAGAAGGATCTAAATTTGAGGCAGCGGAGATGGTTTGAGCTGCTAAAGGACTATGATATCACCATTTTGTATCATCCCGGGAAGGCCAATGTAGTGGCCAATGCCTTGAGTAGAAAGGTAGTGAGTATGGGTAGCCTTGCATTCATTCTTGTTGGTGAGAGACCTCTTGCAATTGATGTTCAGGCCTTGGCTAACAAATTTGTGAGATTGGATGTTTCGGAGCCCATTCGGTTCTAGCTTGCGTGGTTTCTCGGTCTTCCTTACATGATGGCATCAGAGAGTGCCGGTATGATGATCCTCATTTACTTGTCCTAAGGACATGGTTCAGCACGGTGATGCCAGAGATGTGACCATTGGGGATGATGGGGGTATTGAGGATGCAAGGTCGGATTTGTGTGCCTAATATGGATGGGCTACGTAAGTTGATTCTTAAGGAGGCCCACAATTTGCAGTATTCCATTCATTCGGGTGACACACATATGTACAAGTACTTCAAGCTGTATTATTGGTGGAGAAGGATGAAGAAGGATATAGTGGGGTTTGTAGCTCGGCGCCTTAACTGTTAGAAGGTGAAACATGAGCATCAGTGACCGGGTGGATTGCTTCAGAGGATAAAGATTCCAGAGTGGAAATGGGAGCAGATCACCATGGATTTTGTAGTTGGGCTCCCACAGACTTCGAGGAAAGTCGATGCTATTTGGGTAATTGTGGATCGGTTGACCAAGTCCACGCACTTTATTCCATATGGTACTACTTATTCTTCGAAGCGGTTAGCTAAGATTTACATCTGAGAGATTGTTCGTCTTCACGGTATGCAAGTGTCCATCATTTCACATCGGGGCACGCAATTTACTTTGTAGTTTTAGGGAGTCGTGTAGCAAGAGTTGGCCACCCAGGTTGAGTTGAGTACAACATTTCACCCTCAGACGGATGGACAGTCCAAGAGCATGATTCAGATATTGGAGGATGTGCTATGCGCTTGTGTCAATGACTTTGGGGGTTCATGGGATCAGTTCTTGTCGCTTACCGAGTTTGCCTACAACAACAGCTACCGGTAGAGCATGTAGATGGCTCTGTATGAGACCTTGCATGGGAGATGGTGTAGATCTTCGATGGGATGGTTTGAGCCGGGTGAGGCTAGGCTATTGGGTACTGACTTGGTCAGGATGCTTTGGACAAGGTTAAATTGATTCAGGAGACGCTTCGCACGGCGTAGTCTAGACAAAAGAGCTATGCCGACTGGAAGGTCCGTGATGTTGCTTACATGGTTGGGGAGAAGGTTCTGCTCAAGGTTTCACCCATGAAGGGTGTTATGAGAGTCGAGAAGAAAGGCAAGTTGAGCCCTTAGTATATTGGACCATTTGAGGTGCTTCAGAGGATTGGAGAGGTAGCTTACAAGATTGCCTTGCCACCTTGTTTGTTAGTGTGTTATGTTTTAGACGTTAATACCACACAAGAATATAGGTTAAAAGTGTGGTACCCAATTTTTCGAGTGCTGTCTTATAAAAAGAACCTGGTTCTTCTTTGTGTTCCAACTTCTACTGGTGTGGAATAATAAAAGCAGTAAAGTAAAAACACAGAGATTTTTACGTGGAAAACACCTGGCTCAAAAGGTGAAAAAACCATGACTTACTCCTCAGTAGAATTTTCTCAAACTCTTCACTAAAAACTCTGAGTCAAAACAGACTTACAAAATAAACTCTTTTGTAATCCCAAGACTAACTCTAATCCCTTTGTATCAACTAGCCTCTAGCTAATTTCTACAAGCTTCAAGTTCACTCTAACTTGAACAATGCGTACCTATTACAATTTGCTTCTAAGAAAGCTGATAAGATACAATATTGAAACACCTACTACAATCAACTAGACTATATACATCAACGATGAAACTGGTTCTTCTAGCTAAACTGTAGCCTTTGTATCGCACACTGAATCTGCTTGCAAAATAACTCTGGGAATTTTGCTTTCAGATCTTGATTCACTTCAGTACTTTTGCGTCTCTTTCTCCACCAGAAATACTTCGAGTATTTATAGAGTCAGTAGTTGAATTTGTCGATCAATTCTAGTTCAACTCTTCCTGGGAGAAAGAATTCGAATTAAACTCAACTTCCTTCCTTTGTTACTTTCCTTGCTGAATACAACTTATATTCTCTCATCAGTTTGCAACCTTTTCGCATTAGGAGACAATCTCTTAGTTCATTGATACGTCACAATCACAAATATCTCCTATGCATATACGGTACATGTGCCAGCTATTCAGTTCCAAGATGTGTGCTCTAATGGACCTGGTATAACTGGTCAGCCTTTTTCAATCTTCAAAACTATGTAGTGACATGGGTCAACAATTTCCCCTTTTTTGATGATGACAAACTCTGTGCTTAATCCTTTATACACTTCAAACACTTTGTACGATTTTAAGCATTAATCATTGAGAAACCAGGCTCATTAGAGTATAAATATCACTTAAAAAAAATTCAGCACATATCTTCCCCCTTTTGGCATCATCGAAAAGATTGAAAAATGATTCACTTACCAGATTTGTTAATTATTACTCATGGCCATTGAGGCAACTGCAGGTGCAAAGCATGATTAATCAACACAAGAAGCCAATAAATGTAAGCTAAATAAGAAATTGAGACAAGTCAATAACTAGAAGCAAAATTCATTGATTAGTAACGATTATCAAACACCATACAGCAAAACAAAAACAAACCAACCATGAGCAAAAAACATATAAAAAATAGAAACAAGTCTGAAAAGACAGAAACATGTCCCGAACTGGGCACTTGAAAGGTTATGGGAAGCTCTGGATAGCTTAAGGATGGGAAGGTGCAGAGGAGGTTGTGGTCTTGGATTGTAGGAGAGAATCATCTGCTTAAGAACACCCTCGTTCTTTTCTTTCTCCTTTGCTAATTCAGTCCTGAGATCATCCCGCCCAACTTCAACCTCAATCACACGAGACTTCAAACGAAGGATCTCCATATCCTTGATCTCGCTTTCCTGCACCAGAGTTCTTACTTTGTTGTTGACTGGCTGCTTCCTAGATGAACCAGGTTCATCTACAGGAACATTGACAATGTAATCACATGACATCAAAGTTTCCTTCCCAAAATAATCCTTGGTAGTTGCCATCTCAGCCTTCTTCACTGGAACCCCAAAATAAGCAAGCACTGCTGTCAGAATAAATCCATATGGGATTGCATGTGCTTTGGTTCCATTCACAACTCTGTTCCAAGAGTTGGATGATGAAAGCTGGCCAATTGATTTGCTTTCCCCTGTACAAGCATTCCATCAAGGTCAGATCCATATAGTTGGCAATGTGCCTTCTTTCTTGTCTGGGCAGTAGGAACTTGATGACGAACTCGAAGAATAACTTGTGTTCTGGCTTCATTTCACTCTTGTAGACCGTCCTGGGTTCAATCTCTTTCTCTTTATCACTGAAGAACCTGGTGATGTTAATTGCTGAGGCCATCCCATCTAGACAAGGCCATCTTTTCCTTGTGTAGTCCTCATATCCTTCAGCTGGTATATTTAGAATAACACCCAGTTCTTTATCATCAAAGGAAACTTCAATTCCTTTGACCATTGATGTGACTCTGTCGTTCTTGACAATAGCATTCCCCGTGAATTCTACCAACTCAGCCCTCACCAGCCTACCTTCCATACGAAGGACCATGTCCTTCCAGCCCTGCACCTCTAGAGTTCCCAGCAGATACTGCATTCCAAGCTCATCTAGATCCTTCATCAGCTTACCCTTCAGAATTGTTCTTTTTCCAAACATGGTAACTCTGTCAGTCACCTCTCATATTTCCTTCTCCTCCTCTCCACTCCGGTTTGCATCATCATCCTCTTTCTCAATAATTTTCACTTTCTTTGGCTTGGCCCTGGTCCTCTTAACAGATCTTGTGGGTGTGACAGACATTCTAGCTGACTTCTTTGAAGAAGTATTAGCCTTTTTGGGTTTTGGTGTCTCAGCCACAACTGGAGCCAGTTGCTCCTCTATTTGGACCAGGTCCAACGTCTCTTCTTCAATAACAACAGCCTCAACAGGCTCTCCAACTTTTGCTTTTCCCTTTGCTGCCCTCTTCTTCTTGCTCTCTTGTAGAGCCCTTTCTAATTTCTCTTCTTCATCTCTCACTGTGCTACGAGTAGCTCGTACCTTTGGAGCAGAAACACCAGCAGCTTCAGAAACTTTCCTCTACTTGGAAGGAACTGGGTGAGTTGCCTTCTTGGAATTCTGAGTCCTCCTTTTCTTGGGTTTATAGGACTCCCCCAATTTCTTCAACCTTTCAGCCAATGTTTCCTCCCCAGATGAACCACGTTCAACTGTGACTTTCTTCAAACTTGCAAGACCTGCTGCAGCCTCCTCAACTGTACTTCCCCCTAACTCTGTGACGTTTTCTCCAACAGTTTCAGGAATGGGACCATAGATAACCAGCGTGGTACCATCCCCCCAGATCCCCTCTCAACTTCTTTTCCCTCTCTCTCAGAAATTCTTTCTTTTCTACCACCCTTTTGCCTACTTGGCACTTCAACATCAATAATAGACCCAACCAACACGAATCTTTTATCAGCAGAAGCAGCTTCAGAATTAATTTCAGGATTACCTTTCTCAGAGCTGGTTGAACCAGGTGCGTCTTCCTCGTTGGATGATTTAAAAGATTCACTGGACGAATCTGTCTTAGAACCTTTGTCCGCTTCAATAAGATCCTCCAAGAATTTTTCCCTAGTCCCAGAAGCAACAGTTTTCTGGGCAAGAACTTTGACACGATGATTCTTGGGGGCAGGAGTAAGGTTTGGAGTAGGTTCAGGAATGGATGTATTTTCAGGGGTTGATGAGAATTCTGGTGATTGAGAAATGTATACAGATGGAGAATTGGATATAGACTGGTGATGAATTAGAAGAAGAAGCAGGTGGTGGTGAAGACATGATTGTGTGTTGTTAGTAAGAGAAAGCGAGTAAGCAATTTTGGTTTGTAGAATGAGTTGAACTTGGTTCGATGTTTGCTTTATGATGAAAAGAGTAATGATGACCCTTATATAAGATGTGGCTAGGGAGATTACAACTGCAGAGTATTTACTCAAGTAGGAGTCTAATCGCCGAAGGACTGACATTGATTAGACATTTAATTTCCCCCTAAAACTAGGCTACTAAGTGAAGATGGGACTTATTGAAACTGGTTCAATTTGGGTAAGTACGAAGTATTTGAATTTGAACCAATTATGGAAAGAATCCTGCTCATGTATGAATGTAATTGAATTAATATATGGAGAAGAGTACGTACCTCGTCAGTCAGATGAATCAGCATAGATGAACCAGGTTCATCTTGTTAGAAATCTTTAAATTGCCTCAATTTACAAAGATAGATAAACATCATTAGTGTCCAGGAAATCATATTAATACATGGAAAAAGAGTATGGCAATAAAGACATGATGCTGAGCAATTATTAATCTAGTGAAGTACCTAATAAGAATTTTCTAGCCAACAAGAATAACATTTTTTTTTCAAAGTTTTTTTTTTCATTTTTGTTTTTCCAATTAGGTGATCTTAATCATCCCTAATTCAAGCCTGATTCTCTCAAAATTCTCCCTACTCAGTGCTTTGGTGAAGATATCCGCAATTTACTTATCAGTAGCACAAAATTCAATTGAGATCATTCCCTTTTCATAGTTGTCCCTAAGGAAGTGGTGTCTAACATCTATGTGCTTAGTTCTCTTATGATGAACCGGGTTCTTCGGCATACTAATGGCACTAGTGTTATCACATAAAATAGGAATGCATCTCACATCTATACCAAAGTCCATGAGTTGTTGCTTAATCCACATCAATTGAGCACAGCAAGAGGCTGCAACCACATATTCAGTCTCAACAATAGACAAAGCTACTGAATTTTGTTTCTTGGTGGCCCAAGACACAAGGCAAGAGCCCAAGAAGTGAGCCATGCCTGAAGTACTTTTCCTGTCAACCAGGAAACCTGCATAATCAGCATCAGCATATCCTACAAGGTCGAAATTACTACCTTTAGGATATCAAAGGCACAAATCAGTGGTGCCTTTCAAATATCTCAAAATTCTCTTCACTGCGGTGAGGTGGGACTCCTTTGGATTTTCCTGAAACCTAGCACATAGCCCCACGCTGAACAATATCTGGTCTGCTAGCAGTGATATATAGTAGAGACCCAATCATTCCTCTGTATGCCTTCTGATCAACGGATGAACCAGGTTCATCCACATCCAATTTAGTAGCTGTGGCTATGGGGGTGTCTATTTCCTTTGAATCCTCCATATTGAACTTCTTGAAGAGTTCTTTCACATACTTTTGTTGATGAATCATTGTTCCATGTGGAGTTTGCTTGATTTGTAAGCCTAAGAAGAAGTTTAGCTCACCCATCATACTCATTTCAAATTCACTCCCCATTAGTATAACAAATTCCTTGCTAAGCTTTTCAGTGGTTGCCCTGAATATGATATCATCAACATATATTTGCACAATCAGAAGATTCTTCCCCTTTTCCTTTAGGAACAAAGTACTGTCAATTTTTCCTCGTTTGTACCCATGTTCCAGCAGGAATTTTGGCAATCACTCATACCATGCTCTAGGTGCTTTTTTGAGACCATAAAGAGCCTTGTCAAGTTTATATACATGATCAGGTGACTCTTTGCTTTTAAAACCTAGAGGCTTTTTGACAAATACATCTTCCTTCAAATATCCATTGAGAAAGGCACTCTTAACATCCATCTGATGGAGGATGAATTCCATATGTGCAACAAATGCTATAAAAAGTCTGATTGCCTCCAATCTTGCCATAAGATCAAAGGTCTCATCATAGTCAATTCCTTCTTATTGACTATACCCTTGAACAACTAGTCTTGCCTTATTTCTTGTAATAGTTCCATCCTCATCGAGCTTGTTCCTGAAGACCCACTTCATGCCAATAACTGATCTGTTAGTTGCTTGGGTACCAAGTGCCATACTTGACTTCTTTCAAATTGATTCAGCTCTTCTTGCATGGAATTTACCCAATCAACATCTTATAGGGCTTCACCAATGTTCTTTGGTTCAATTAGGGATAGGAAGGCATCAAACGCACACAGATTTTTCAAGGAAGCTCTTGTTTTGATTTTGGATGAAAAATCTGTTATGATGTTCTCAAGAGGGTGAGGACTCTGATATCTGTGTGGTTTGAGTACTAGTAGTTCATTTCTGGATAGTTCCATGTTGTTTTGTTGTTGTGGAACAGGATCAGGGCCAAGATTCACATGTTGAATTCCCCCTGTCATGTTGCTTGGGTTAGTTGGACCTGGTCCATCACCTGTTCCATCTCTCATAGCTGCTTCACTATGTTCACTGCTTCTCACCATTCCAAGCTCCTCATCTTCTGGTTCCTGTCTCTCAGAAAGAGTGTTAGTTTCATCAAATACAACATGCACACTCTCCTCTACACACATAGTTCTTTTATTGTACACTTTAAAGGCTTTACTATGTGATGAATATCCCACGAATACTCCCTCGTCACTTCTAGGATAAAATTTACCTAAGGAATCTTTGCCATATTGTGCACATAGCATTTACATCCGAAAGCCCTAAGATGGGATATGTTGGGCTTTCTTCCTTTGAGTAATTCATAGGGACTTCTCTACCAGTGGCCTGGTCATACATCTATTGATTATATAGCAAGTAGTGTTTATTGCTTCTGCCCAGAAGTTGTGTGGTAGTTTGCTAGAGAGAAGCATGGTTCTTGCCATGTCTTCAAGAGTTCTATTCTTTCTTTCCACAACCCCATTTTTCTGTGGGGTTCTAGGGGCAGAAAAGTTGTGATTGATACCATGTTCATCACAGAACTCAGCAAACTTAGCATTTTCAAATTCAGTACCATGGTCAGATCTTATTGATGCTAGTTGATGTCCTAACTGATTTTGAGTTTTCTTAACAAATGTGATGAACATATCAAATGCTTCATCCTTAGATGCCAGAAATAAGGTCCACGTGAACCTTGAGTAATCATCAACTAACACCATCACATATTTCTTACCACCTCTGCTCAGAGTTCTCATTGGACCACACAGATCCAGATGAACCAGTTCCAACGTCCTGGTGGTACTGACCATTTTCTTACTTTTGAATGAGGATCTTACCTGCTTCCCCCTTGCACATGCCTCACAAACTTTGTCTTCCTTGAACTTAATGTTAGGTAGTCCCACCACTAAGTCCTTAGAGACTAATTTGTTAAGCTGATTTAGACTTGCATGTCCAAGTCGTTTGTGCCAAAGGAGGGGATCACTATCTAAAATACTTAAGCAAGTGAGTTCATTTTTAGACAGTGTGGAAAAGTCTATGACATAGATATTATTCATTCTCTTTCCCTGCAAAATAATCTTGTCAATAAGCAAGTTAATCACAAAACATTTTGTGGAAGTGAAAACAACCGGGTTACCTCTGTCACACAATTGTGACACACTGATCAGGCTATATTTCAAGCCATCTATCAAGTAAACATGTTAGATGGAACGTGTGTCATCCTTACCTACTTTGCCAACCCTTATAATTTCACCTTTCTTTCCATTTCCAAAGGAGACATTTCCTCCTTTGAGGTTTTCAAGTGAAAGGAATTGTTCCTTGTTCCCCGTCATGAGCTTTGAGCAGCCACTATCCAAAAACCAAAATTTGCTGCTTTCTCTCACTTGTATCTACAAAAGGAAATCAGGGGTTAGTTTTAAGAACCCAAACTAGTTTGGGTCCTTTTCTATGAGAGAATGGATGAATCAAATTTTTTCTGGCCCAATTTGGTAGCCAGTTTTTCTTTTTGACAAACCTCTCATTTTTTCGACTGGCCTGCTCTTTTGCAGTACACTCATATTTGTAGTGGCCAGTCTTACCACAGTGGGTGCAGATTTTATTTTCAGGGAGAGTGAGATACTTGCTTTTGGGATCCCACTTGGGCAATTGACTCCCAAAACCAAGCCCTCTTCGGTTGCTACTATGATTCTCTTGAATCCATGTCAAGGCATCAGAGGATTTATTCCATTTACAAGTTCTATCTAATTCATATTTGACCTTGACAAGCTCTTATTTAAGTGATCTTATATGTTCATCCTTGGCATACATTTTATCTTTAAGTTTTCCAAAATTTTCTTCTAACATGACATGAGAGTGATCAACAACCTTTTTACTGGATCCAATCTCAGTTTTAAGTTTTCAGATTTTAATTCTAGAATCTCAGTCTCAAGTGGATGAATCTGGTTCAACAGGACAATGTTTTTCTTTTCAGATTCACTGACTCTGATTTCCAGGTTCATGCACTTTGCTTTTAGCATTGCACATTCTTTAGAGAGTTGATCCTTCTCTTTGGTTGTTTCCTCAGAATCATCTATGAAATCAAGTAGCAACTCAGAGAGTTTTTCCTTAGATAGGAACTTTATTTTGTTTTTAAGATGGGAGATACTTACCTCTGGTTCTTCATGTGATTCCTCATCAGATTCTCCAATTGCCATGAGCGCCTGATCTTCAGTCTCCCCATCTTCTGATTCCTCATCTGAACTTTCCCCCCAAGCAGCAACCATAGCCTTTGTTGTGGTTTTCTTGGGTTGGACCAGTTCCTTCTTCCTGTTCCTTCTTTCATATCTCTCCTTTTTCCATTCTACTTCCCACTGAGGACAGTTTTTGATGAGATGGTCAGTCTTACCACATTTGTAGCATCCCTCGTTGGTTGGCCTTTCTGGAGCTTTTGCTTTGTTGTAGTTTCCTCCTCTAGAGATGCCCTTCTTCCTCATGAGAAAGTTTCTGCATTCTTTGGTAATCATGGCCAACTCATCTTCCTCCAGATCTGCTCCCTCAGTGATTCTCAGTGCTAGACTCCTCTCCTTATTTGGTCAATCCATATTCATTGTCTGCCTTTTGAGTTCATATGCAGTGAGGTTTCCAATCAGCTCATCCAATCTCAGGGTTGCCATATTTTTGGATTCCTGGATAGCAGTGATTTTGCTTTCCTAGGAAATTGGCAAGACCCTTGTTAGGATCTTCTCAACCCTGTCCTCTTCAAGAATGACTCTTCCAAGAGATTTTAGTTCATTGGTCAAGGTTGTGAACCTTGTATACATCTCTTAGATAGTCTCTCCTTCTTTCATAGTGAATTTTTCATACTGAGAGTATAGTAGAGTACCTCTTTACCTTTAGTTTTCCTTCATGGGCTACTTGTAGAGTATCCCAGATTTCTTTGGCTGTGGTGCAACTTTGGATTTCGTTGTATTCATTTGGACCTAATCCACAAACTATCCACTTCTTGGCCTTAGCATTCTTCTCCCATTTCTTCAGGTCTTCAGCAGTGCAATCAACCCTAGTCTTTGGTACATCCACACCTTCAGCAGTCTTCTTCATTGTAGCTAGAGGCCCATCAGTGACTATGTCCCGGAGTTCATAGTCTTCTCCTATCAGATGGTCCTTCATCTTGTTTTTCCACCAAGAATAGTACTGTCCATTTAAGAGTGGTGGCCTTGCAGTTGATTGACCTTCCCAGTTCCCAGGTGGTGCACTCATTTTGATCTTTCTTAACGTGTTAGCCTTTTCATGGATAACCCGCTCTGATACCAATTGATGTTTTAGACGTCAATACCACACAAGAATATAGGTTAAAAGTGTGGTACACAATTTTTCGAGTGTTGTCTTATAAGAAGAACCTGGTTCTTCTTTGTGTTCCACCTTCTACTGGTGCGGGATAATAATAGCAGTAAAGTAAAAACACAAAGATTTTTACGTGGAAAACACCTGGCTCAAAAGGTGAAAAAACCACGACCTACTCCTCAGTAGGATTTGCTCAAACTCTTCACTAAAAACTCTAAGCCAAACAGACTTACAAAATAAACTCTTTTGTAATCCTAGGACTAACTCTAATCCCTTTATATTAACTAGCCTCTAGCTAATTTCTATAAGCTTCAAGTTAACTCTAACTTGAACAATGCGTACCTATTACAATTTGCTTCTAAGAAAGCTGATAAGATACAATATTGAAACACCTACTACAATCAACTAGACTCAATACATCAACGATTAAACTGGTTCTTATAGCTGAACTATAGCCTTTGTATCGCACACTAAATCTGCTTGCAAAATAACTCTGGGAATTTTGCTTTCAGATCTTGATTCACTTCAGTACTTGTGCGTCTTTTTCTCCAGCAGAAATACTTCGAGTATTTATAGAGTCAGTAGTGGAATTTGTCGATTAATTCTAGTTCAACTCTTCCTAGGAGAAAGAATTCGAATTAAACTCAACTTCCTTCCTTTGTTACTTTCCTTGCTGAATACAACTTCTATTCTCTCATCAGTTTGCAACCTTTACGCATTAGGAGACAATCTCTTGGTTCATTGATACTTCACAATCAGAAATATCTCCTGCCACACCTCCTTTTTCACTACCCCAAGATTGATGAAGGGTAATAAGGGAGTTTTTCCAATTAAAGTGACATTATTCAGTTTTGGGACTTATTATTATTTCAGAGTCGCCACCCGGATTTTTGACGATGCTCCGGGACACCGTTTTGTTTTGAAAATCCCAAAACAAGGAAGATTTGACTCTGTTTTGATTTGTGTTGCGACCAGAAATCCGAGTAAGGAATTCTGTTAACCCGAGAGAAGGTGTTAGACATTCCCGAGTTCCGTGGTTCTAGCATGGTCGCTTAACTATTATTATTTGGCCTAAATTATCT
Source organism: Nicotiana undulata (assembly GCA_005239495.1). Lineage (NCBI taxonomy): Eukaryota > Viridiplantae > Streptophyta > Magnoliopsida > Solanales > Solanaceae > Nicotiana > Nicotiana undulata. Next base: position 26,869 of record ML286692.1, read on the forward strand.
GATTATTTACGTGTTTTAGCCTATTGCATATTTAAACTCTTTGAAATTTAGCCGCTTTTGATAAGTATGAATTTATCTTGAAAACAACTCACGAGAACGTGCACTCGTTATGCTTTTGTACATGTTATAATTACGCCACATGAAATGCACCCGTAATTACAACACGTGATTTTAATATAGTTTTAAGTTGAGGTCGGGGACATGAGTTGTCACACCCGAGTGTAGATTACGTGGTCAAGACTAATGGTCATGACGGTTTTATAATGCATATTTGAGGCGATATTTGATTATTCTTTATTCTTTCCATTTGAAGGATCATTTTAGTTTTAAAATCAATTAGGATGTTTATGGATTTATTTTGGATAACTTACGATGGCGTACACTTGTTGTTTTTGAGCGCATGGCAAACACGTCACACGAAATGCACCCGTGATTGCTATGTACATTTTGTTAATATTTGGAGTTGAGGGCATGGGGCATGAGTTGCCACTCCCGAGTGTAGGTTATGATTATTTGACATAATACCCGATTCTTTAACGAACTTCAGACTAAAAGTAATTCTCTACCTAGAGGGTTGCCTAAAAGTGAAATTCATTAGTCTAAAAAAACAACATATTTCGGGCTATGGCCACGTTTTAGCCCCCAATTGATCACCTTTGGCCATCCTAGTTTGGCTATTTTTGCAAAGAGAATGAAGCTATGTGAAGCAATTTAAGGCATGCTTAATAAGGAAGGATCTAACTTTACTAGTTCGCAAATAACATGTAGAAAGCGAAATGGACACATTCAACTATAACAAATTTGATTGCACATTTTGTCAATTTTTGAATAGCCTAAGTCCACACTACTAATCCACAAGTCATGCATATTGAATCATACAAGTTATTATGAGTTCCGGACTCTTAAGAAACACTTTAAATAGTAAATTCGCATTTTTTGCTACACTGACATCTTTTAAACCAAAACAGTCTTTTTATAGAACTTCAATGAGTATTTACATGGGGTACACAGACGAACTGGTTTGAATACAAAAAATTGTAGGAAGAAAGACTTAAAAGAAAACACTGTTGAATTTTAACCGGGTCCTAATTATCAAATGCCTAACGAGTGTCTTTTTCAAATTTAATGGGATCATTTTCAGGTAGTAACCCATGCTCATACATTCGAATGATTTTGAGGAAAATAAAAATTGTATTAGGTATGTTTAGCAGGTTGGCCCAGTTTTTCTTTTCGAAATATTTCATACTAGAACTGAAATCTTAATACTAATTGAATAAGTCCAGTCCACATTTACAATCAATACGAAGGCAATTCCATTACATCTCATCTGTTACTATACATTTCTCTAAAGAAAAGATGGAAAAACAATAATAAAAGGAACAATGAAAATTTATTGCTGCTCCAGTGCAAGCTTCAGCAGTCCTTTAAGGACTTCAATCCTGCGTCTTTTAACCTTAGCCTAGAATTATAAGTCCAAAGTTTTCTCTACTTTGGACAACATCATCCACGGACCTTTAGGAATTTTATAAAGATGAATCTAACTACGAAAGAGGTTAGACTCAACTTAATGATGCTCTATTCCATACTAGGAGAACAGAACATGTTCAGGCCTTTCACGAACTGAATCTGACCATAAAATGGGTCAAATTCAACTCCGTGGATGTCATCTTTTGTATCTATTGACATTCGACACATACCTATACCATGACTTTGATTTTTTAAGCATTTTTTCAGAGAACGAATCTGATCATTGTAAGGGATTCAGATTCTTTACTCCAAAGAGCTTTTTGATTACCCACTTATATCCGTTGAAAGGATAATTTCAGCAAGTTAAATAACTGCTTATGCACTATTATGGGACGAGTTTGACTATCAAAGAGTCAAATTCATCTACCTTAGTGCTAATATTAACATTATTCTAAACTATGTAGAAACTTTGACTATTTTAGGCATATTTTTAGAGAATAAATCTGATCGTATTGGGGATTCAGATTCTTTACTCCAAAGAGCTTTTTGATTACCCACTTATATCCGTTGAAAGGATAATTTCAGCAAGTTAAATAACTGCTTATGCACTATTATGGGACGAGTTTGACTATCAAAGAGTCAAATTCATCTACCTTAGTGCTAATATTAACATTATTCTAAACTATGTAGAAACTTTGACTATTTTAGGCATATTTTTAGAGAATAAATCTGATCGTATTGGGGATTCAGATTCTTTCCTCTAAGGAGCCTTTGATTATCTACTTTATGCCCATAAAGGGTGATTTCCAGCATCTTAAGTTACTGTTTATGCACTACTGAGGGGTGAATTTGACTATTAAGAAGTCAGATTCATCTACCCTAGTGCTACTACTAACATAATTCTAAACTATATAGAAACTTTGATTATTTAGGCATTTTAGAGGCTGAACCTGACCATTAAGGTTCAGATTCTTCAACTCTAATGCCCTTTTTAACTACATGCTTCGTACCCTTTTGAAGGGTAAATTTCAGCCAACCATACCAATATTTGTGCACTCATCAAGGTGTGAGTTTGATTATTAAAGAATCAAACTCATCTACCCAAGTGCAAATTATTCTGATAATATGCTAAACAGATACAGAAGCTAACATCTGACTAACAAATGCTAAATGCATTTTTGAAACTAACAAATTTAGAAACAATCAAACTGATCTCAGGAATCCAGAAGTTACATACATACGTTCAGTTTTGTTACCAGCATAATAACAACCTTATTTCAAATTTTTATATTAAGAATAAAGAAGAAGAAGAAGATTCAAATTTACACAATCTCAAAAAAAATGAAAACATAACATGAATAAACAATTTCGGCACAAATTCAAGATTCAATAACTTTGTATAAAGTTCATTGTTACATACCTTTAAAGAGAAAAACAACAAAAGACTTGACCAAATAAAGGTCAAGTGTGCACAACAATCAGCAAGAAGGACAAGAATTCGGCAACAACAAATCAGCAGCCCCAGAAAACCAAAGACAGCCTCAAGCAAGAAGATAACCCAGAGATTTTGAAAATACATTTAATCTTCAAGAATCAGAAAACCCAAGGAAGATGAAAGCTCAGAACCAGTCAATCTATTGAGGAATTTTTCTCAGAAAGAGATCAAATTTTTTCTTTCTTTGTTTTCTAATATTCAGTATTCAAGAAAATAATTTTTCAGACTGCAAAGAGAATTTTCAGAGTGTCCACCCCCCTTTTAGACAAAGGGGAGAGAGTCTATTTATAGGTATGTGGGAAGGGGATATTCCTTGGAATATTCCCTATCCAAAAGCTAAAATTAGTACCAAAAATAGTACATAGGGCAGCTGTCAACCTTATCTTTGGTACAACTACCCCTATTCTAGAACCTTCCTACCTATTAAAAGACCCTTCTATCCTTAAAAATCTGATTTCCTAAACCTACATTATCCATTGTACCCCTTGGAGTCCCTGAATTTACCATTAGGTAATCAGGGTTAACACTTGGGTTACTTTTTAACTCTGGTTAGCTAACACTAGTTAGGCTCATTTTAGTTAGCTAAGACTAATATGTGTTATTAGCTTAGTCCTAGTTTAATTAGCTTAATTAATCAACTTGACTTCTTAATCTTAGGTTAGTTGACTTATGTTAACTAATCGAACCTAGTTAATTATCTTAATCAATACTTATGACTTGACTGATTATTCAAGGTGCCAATAGCCTAGTTTGGTCTTATTAACAGGTATCCTTTTACAAACAACTGTTAATTAGGTTAGATTTGAGGCATATGATTAACTAGTTTCTTAATAAATTAACCAATCCAAGACAATTATGTTTGAAAAAAAACAATGCACTCAAACAGCTATCTACCCACTACTTATGAACAAGAGCAAACAAAGAACAACGACATATAGTCTACACATAGCAGTTTATGTCATAGTGTGACCCTAATCTAATTGCATAAACAGGGACAGAATCTTGTTTTATCAGTATAGAAAAGACTCAAATCCAGCCAGTCATTCCGATAACTAAGAGATATGATTGTTAATTTAAGATGACACCAATGGAAAATGAATCGACTAGGACATTGATAACAGTTTAATTCCTTTTCCTTGATTTTCTTGATCAATCGTAACAATCAAGTAACAGAACAAACTAATACAAACAAGAGTTTAACGGAACGAGATTTAAACTAGTTTTAGCAAACCATTAGAGACGGATTATTAAGGAAAAAGAAACAAAACTATCATACCTAGTCGAGTTTCATATACCTAGACAAAACAAAGACGGGGTAATTTCATGCAATCAAACAGTGAATCAACCAAGTCATTCAAGTTTTTATTCCATCGAATACAGAAAATAAGCCACAATCAAAGTAAGGAACAGGAAGAAGCAACAACTAACGAAGTAATGAAGATGACTTCACATAAACAGAGAATAAGGGGGAACGAGATTTAAAATAGTTTATGTTCCAATATTTTATAGAAAAGCAAAGAAAGAAGAAGAAATACCCGTAAAACGATTCGGCCAGAAAACTTGGGGGTCGCCGGATCTTGGTCGGACTTCCGGCGGGTTTGAAAATGATCCAAACCCGCATGAATCTATAGCTCTCATCAAGAGCTATCGACTCATGCAGGTTTGAGCCATTGGAGGTCTTCGAGTTGGCCGGAATTAATTTTCTAGGGTTCTGCCCTCTTAGATCTAAAATTGGAAGTTTTTGGTTGGGTGTTTGGAGAAATCAATGGTGGGAGGTGATTGGGGGAAGGAGTAGGATCATCTAGTTAAAAATTGGGGTCGATTGGAGAAGCTCCGCCGTCGGAGGCGATTTCTGGCCGGCGGAGCACGGCGAAAGAGGGGTGGAACCACGGTGGTCCGGTGGTGGGGGCAGTTGGTCTATAAAGGGAGGTGAGAGACGGAGGGGACGATGGGTATTATGCTTCTGGGCAAATGAGGGTAGGGGATAGTTTTAGGACATATTTATTTAAATAGGATGTTGAGTTCCCAGCCGTTGGATCAAACTAGATCAACGGCTGGGATGAATTCCCCAATTAAACGGGGTCATTTGGACAGGGCTGGGGTTTTGGATCGGGTATTTGGGTCGTTGGTGGGTATGGGCTGAGGCGTATGGGTTGGTGTAAAGACCAGGTTTGGGCCTGGGTGATTTCAAGCCCAGGTCTGAATTTAGTCTCTTTAATTAACTAAACCAATTAATTTAATTAAATTCAAATCTAATTAAATCTAAAGAAATGTAATAATTGATTCTAAACCTCATTTTTATCTAATTATAGATAAATTAGGAATAGAGAACAATTAATTTTATACTCCTAATCAAAATAAACAATTGATTTCGGTAATTAGTTGTTAAAACTTATACTACACCAAATAACCACTGCCCGTCTACTATTTAATTAAAATTAATTATAAATAATGAGTTCATAACTCTTTGATAATGGTGACGCAATTTTAATAATTTTAAAAGATGAATCATGAATATGCAAATGCAAACAATTCACAATTAATCACTAAATTTCAACAAAAATTCATAAAACCAATTAATTTATTGAGATTTTTGTAGGATGATATGGTAGGTAAAAATCACGTGCTCACAAATGCCCCTCTTTGCTCGGAAATACGAAGAGTTTTCGGGCAAAGACAAAGTGAGCAGTTTTAAGCGACTCTACCCATTCACATTGCTCCCTTGCGAAGCGTTTTTGAAAGGTTTGACTGAACCCATGCTTCAGAGGTTGCCTACATATCCTTGGCTATAAAGGAATCAGGTCAGTGTAGTTCTAGAAGTTTTGGTAGCTGGGACTACCGAGTAACTGTGTTTTCACTGCGGTTGTTGTCGTTACTGCTGCTGATCTCCTTATTACACCCAAGTACGAAACGAAAACTAACTAAACCTATCAGCTGCTAAGTTACAAGATTCCTATCTAGGACTTGGTCTTGAGTCTTGATCTTTTGCTTACTCTGACCTGAATCTTGATACTTGTTAATCGCGAGTGCTGGTTTCTCCTTGTCGTTTCTCGGGTCAAGGAAAGGTATGCATAGCTTGTGACTTCGATCTATCTTGAACATTCTACATCATTTCCGCTTTTGCACCTTGGGTTTGGTCTTCTCTTTCTTCTTTTCTATATTTTGAATTGAGGCGTCTTGTTTTGGTCGTCTCGAATCCATTTTCCTAAAAATGCAATCTGCAAGAGCAAACGAACGAAATTTTCTTCCCCAGTTTTCACTAGGAAAATTTTGTGAGTTATTGTAAGGAAATATATACTACTTTATTATTGAAAGCAATGAAAAGCCGAGGAATGGTGTACCCGGAGTTATTGTAGACTAGGGAGTGGATACCCTATGCCTAAAAAGTAAAATCAACTAGGGATTGGAGACCCTATGTTGGGAAAGATCGACAGGTTATGCTATCGTCAAGAAAAGATCACCGGGTTATGCCGGTGTCTGAGGGGGAGGATCAACGGGTTATGCCGCTGTCAAGAAAGGGATCACCAGGTTATGCTGGCATCTGTAAAGGTCAACAGGTTATGTTGTTGCTGGGAAAGAGATCATTGGGTTATGCCGGTGTCTGGAAGGTCAACAGGTTATGATGTTGCCTGAGAAAAAAAGATTACTGGGTTATGCCAGTATCAGGAAATGATCAACAGGTTATGCTGTTGTCAAGAAAGATCACCAGGTTATGCCGGTGTCTGTAAGTTCAACAGGTTATGTTGCTGCCTGGGGAAAAGAGATTACTGGGTTATGCCAGTATCAGGAAATGATCAACAGGTTATGTTGTTGTCAGAAAGATCACCAGGTTATGCCGGTGTCTACTAGGGAGTGGGACCCTATGTTGGAATCAACTAAGGAATGTAATATCCTATGTTGGAATCGAGTTATGTCGGCATTAGGTTATGCCGGCATCAACTAGGGAATGGAATATCCTATGTTGGAAAAGGTGTAGCTAGGGATTGAAGGCCCTATACTACCTTAAGTTTGAATTGTTTTCAACATCGTTTTTCTTCTTTTCTTTTATTTTCATTTTATTTTGAGTGAATGCGGGAAAGAATTTTGGAGAAAACTTCCCTTTTTGGGAGTTGTTGCTGCTAAGCTGCTCCCAGTTCTTGCGCCTTTTCTTTTGGTTACACTTGCCTTTTGCAAGGTTGCATTTTGAATCACACATGTTTCCTTCAAACAAAGAACAATTGTCAGTTTGAAACGATGGTTGGTTTTGCGGCCTTGATTATTTCAACTTGCTTGATCTCAGTTTTTGTGACGAAGATCTCGACCACTTACTTTCTTGCTGGGAATTGGGTTTCATTTTTTATCCTGGGGACCCTGGCTTTCCCGATTTTACCATGGCAATCAGTCACGTGGGACCCAACATTGGACTTTACTTGGCCTTTGTAGGCCTTTCACTTGATTTTTCTTTTGGACTTCCAAAGTATCGAGGAAATTTTGGCCCCCTCAAATTCCGCTGCAACGGTTAGTCGCGTGGGACTTAACCTTTCCAACTTTATTTCGCCTTTATTGGCCTTTCATTTCTGACTTTTCTTCCAACTTTAACTTTAGGGAATTTGGAATATTTCGGGTTTTCAAACCTTGCCGAGAGGGTTAGCCACGTGGGACTCAACCTTTCACTTCATTCGCCTTTATAGGCACTTCAATTTGATTTTCTCCTCTCAAGGGTTTTTGAGTTTGAAGTATCGGCCGATATGGCCAGTCGAGATCGACTCGATGCCCCTGATGAGGCTGGGTGCTTTTTGTATATTGGCCCGTGTCAAATAAGAAGCCATGTAAATCAGTCTTGCCATCCTTTCTTTGTCTTAGTTTAGGAACAGAGTTAGATCGAAAAGGATTCAAAAGGAAAATAAATGACAGAATGGACAATGAATTTAAACAAGAGGTGTCCTTTTCGGGAAAAGGAAAGAAGGACTTATCTGGAGTGTACGCGGCTTTTAATGAACATGACATGCGTCTTGGACTGGATGCCTGATCTATATAAACCATCTGACTCTCAGAAATTCGTCACGACTTTTAACTCGAGGTTGAGAAACCTTGTTCCAGACCATGTCGATAATAACAACCAATCATCTCATTTCGATTAGTAGTGCCCTTTTCGGGTTTTCACTAACTAACCTCTCTCATTTCTCTTCTCGCCATCTCCCTGTAGTGCTCTTTGCGAGTTTTCACTAACAAGACTCTCTCATTTTTTATTTCTCTACTTACCGTCGCCTTATGGTGCCCGCGTGGGTTTTCACCGATAAGACTCTCTCATTTTAATTTCTCTCATTGCTTGTATGAGGTCCAGATAGATGTATCTTCCCATTCTGGCTTTTCTTTGTCGATCGATCGGAAGGACTTGAATAGGATTTAGGGTAAAAGAGTTTGTAGTGAATTACAACCTTGGAACTTTCAGGCGAATCATTACCGAATCTCAACACTTGCCCCAGCTTAAACTCTTGGGGGAATGTGAATTTTTATTTTTGTGTGACTGAACCCCAGGGAGAGGTTACCTACGTATCCTTTCGGAATCAAGTAAGACGTAGTTTAGGGAGTTATTTTTTTATTTTTATTTTTGTTTTCTCTTTTTTTTTTTTTTTGATTTCTTCCTTTCTTGTTTTCCTTTCTTTTTTCTTTTGATTTTTCTTTTCTCTTTTATTTTTATTTTTCTTCTTTCTTTCTTTCTTTTTTTTTTTGGTTTTTTTTTTCAAGTTCCAAGGAGGGTAGTCAAAGAAGAGTAACCGGCTCAAAGGGTTTACAAAATGGTAGTGTTTGGGGTAGCATGAATGAAAAGACTTCGTCATTTCGTTCATCAGTATCGTCATCACGAAGAGGTCAAACATAATACGTTTTGACTGCATCTGCATTGACAGCCGTTTCGGGGTCATTTCCTTCGATGTCTCCCAAGTATAATGCTCCTTTTGGAAGCAATTTCCTTATGATGTATGGCCTTCTCCAATTCGGGGCGAATTTTCCCTTAGCCTCTTCGTGGTGTGGGAGGATACGTCTCAACGCAAGTTGCCCTACTTCAAAGTTTCTAGGCCGCACTATCTTGTTGTAGGTGCGGGCCATTCTTTGTTGGTACAATTGCCCGTGGAAAACCGCGGCAATCCTTTTCTCATCAATCAGCGTTAATTGCTCTAATCGGGTTTTGACCCATTCGTCATCCTCAATTTCTGCTTCGACAATAATCCGAAGGGAGGGAATTTCAACTTCTGCGGGTATTACGGGTTCAGTGCCATAAACCAATAGATAAGGAGTAGATCCAACCGACGTGCGCACTGTCGTGCGATATCCCAGTAATGCGAAAGGCAATTTCTCGTGCCATTGCCTGGAAGTTTGAATCATTTTCTTGAGGATTTTCTTAATATTTTTGTTTGTTACTTCAACGGCGCCATTGGCTTTGGGTCGGTAAGCAGTGTGTGATTTGGAACTGTTCACATACCTCCCTTATCAAGTTACTGTTTAGATTCGCGGCATTGTCGGTAATGATAATCCTTGGGATACCAAAACGACAGACGATATTAGAGTGCACGAAATCCACCACCGCTTTCTTGGTGACAACTTTGAATGTGATTGCCTCGACCCATTTCATGAAATAGTCAATAGGGACCAAAATAAATTTGTGCCTGTTTGAGGCCCTTGGCTCGATCGGCCCGATGACATCCATCCCCCAGGCAACAAACGGCCAAGGTGCTGACATAAGATGCAATTCTGATGGTGCGACATGAATCAAATCGTCGTGTATTTGACACTTATGGCATTTCCGGACGAAGCTAAAATAATCTTTCTCCATGGTCATCCAATAATACTTGTCTCACAAGATTTTCTTTGCGAGGATGTATCCGTTCATGTGGGGACCGCATACTCCTGAATGCACCTCGTTCATAATCTTTTCGGCTTCTCTGGCGTCTACACATCTTAATAGATTCAGATCGGGAGTCATTTTATACAGTACTTCCCCACTTAGGAAGAAACTGCCGGCGAGTCTCCAGATAGTTCTTTTTTGGTCCCCATTCGCCTGCTCTGGATATTCTTTTGTTTTCAAGAATCTTTTGATATCGTGATACCATGGTTGGACATCGGGCTCTACTTCGACCGTGTTGCAATAACCATGCCTTTCCTTGATTTGAATTTCCAACATGTCGATGTGAACATTACCCGGATATGGCAGCATTGCCGCTAGAGTAGCTAGTGCATCGGCTAACTTGTTGTGGCATCGAGGAATATATTTGAACTCGATAGCTTTGAATCGTTTGCTAAGATCTTCCACATGTTGTCTGTATGTAAGGAGCTTAACATCCTGAGTTTCCCACTCCCCTTGAGCCTGCTTGATGATCAAATTCGAATCTCCCATGATCAATAACTCTTCCACATCCATGTCAATGGCCATGTTCATACCCATTAAACAAGCTTCATATTCGGCAGTATTGTTTGTACAGAAGAACCGAAGGCGGGCTGTGGCGGGATTTCTGTCCCGTGGGTGAAATCAAGATTGCCCCGATCCTAACACCTTTTGCATTTACGGCTCCATCAAAGAACATTTTCCAAGTGTTGGCATCCTCAGAAGTTATCTCGACTGAATTTACCTCCTCGTCTGGGAAGTATGTACTTAGGGGTTGGTAGTCGTCATCGAAAGGATTTTCTGCCAACTGATCTGCCAAAGCCTGGGCCTTCATTGTCGTGCGAGTGACATAGACTATGTCGAATTCGGTGAGCAGAATCTGCCACTTAGCTAATCTCCCGGTGGGCATTGGCTTTTGGAATATGTACTTCAACGGGTCCAACCTAGTGATGAGGTAGGTGGTATAAGCCAATAAATAATGTCGGAGTTTCTGAGCGACCCAAGTTAGAGCGCAACACGTTCTTTCCAACAGCGTATACTTGGCTTCGTAGCTCGTGAACTTCTTGCTCAAGTAATATATGGCATGTTCTTTCTTCCCGGTTGCGTCATGTTGCCCGAGACACACCCGAAGGAATTTTCCAACACCGTCAGATATAAGAACAAAGTCCTTTGTGGTTCTGGTGGGACTAGCACTCCCGGGTTCGACAAATATTCTTTGACCTTGTCGAAAGCGTTCTGGAATTCGTCCGTCCATTTGATGGCTGCATCTTTCTTCAACAGCTTGAATATAGGCTCACAAGTGGACGTCAACTGAGCGATGAACCTGCTGATGTAATTCAACCTACCCAACAGGCTCATGACCTCCTTCTTGGTTCTTGGTGGTGGGAGATCCCGAATAGATTTTATCTTTGTCGGGTCTAGCTCGATGCCCCATCAGCTGACTATAAACCCCAATAATTTCCCATACGGAACTCCGAAGACACACTTGGCCGGCTTTAGTTTTAGATCATACTTACGCAGGCGTTCGAAGAATTTCCTCAAATGCTGGACATGGTCATCTTGCGTCCTAGATTTAATAATCACATCATCCACGTTTATCTCAATCTCCTGATGCATCATGTCATGGAAAATGGTGGTCATGGCCCTCATGTATGTTTCCCCGGCGTTCTTTAGGCGGAACGGCATGACTTGGTAACAATAGGTGCCCCAGGGTGTAGTGAAAGCCATCTTTTCTGCATCTTCTTCATCCATCAATACCTGGTGGTATCCAGCATAACAATCCACGAAAGACTGTACCTCATGCTTGGCACAATTGTCAACCAGGATATGTATGTTTGGTAGTGGAAAGTTATCTTTAGGGCTCGCTTTATTCAAATCTCGATAGTCGACACATACTCTGACCCTTCCGTCCTTTTTAGGTACTGGAACCACATTGGCCTGCCAGGTGGTATATTGGACCACCCGGATCACTCCCACTTTTAATTGTTTAGTGACCTCTTCTTTGATTTTGTCACTCATGTCTGTTTTAAATTTTCTCTGCTTTTGTTGGACGGGTGGACAACCGGGGTAGGTTGGCAATTTATGTAGCACCAAATCTACACTTAGTCCGGGCATGTCGTCGTAGGACCAAGCAAACACGTCTTTGAATTCAAATAGAAGTTGAATCAGAGCATCCCTATTTCTTTCATTAGTGTGGACGCTTATCATGGTTTCTCGAACCTCTTCTGCATTACCCAAGTTGACGGGTTCTGTTTCGTTTAAGTTTGGCTTAGGCTTATTCTCGAATTGTTCTAATTCTCGGTTTATTTCCCTAAAAGCCTCTTCTTCGTCATATTCCGGTTCTTGACTCATTATTTCGAGGTTAGAAAACGTATTAAGATCAGAGCATGAAGTTCGCAAGCATGTCATGTTATTTAAAGCCGCATTATTAGGACTGAAAATAAGAAAAATAGGCAAAATCAGAAAGAATAATAGACTATGAAATTTTGATTTTCATTTTATTGAATTTGAACATAGGAGGGTTTACATCGAAATTCAAAAAGGCAGTAAATTAAAAACACTTGAGTTACACCCTGAAATAACTCATCGTGCGGGAAAGATGGCAAAACTGAACTACCGAGTCTCCCGCTTGACGGGGAATGGAGTAGCCTTCCAGTTCTGCAACTTGGCGTTAGGGCCCATGTATTGCACCTCAGCGGTTCTTGAGCCTTCTCCCAACTGGACCATGTTGATTTCATCCAACATCTGTTTCATGGCCTCGCAGATTCCCTCGATTTCTTTGGCCGTAAAGGCCTCTTCTTCTTCTTCGACATATTGCGATTCGATGAAAGTCTCAGTAATATGTGGGACCAACTGAGGTAGGTCCCATCCTTTGATTTTACGAGCGTCGTCCCACTTCCCATCTTCATCTAAGGCTTGGAAATCTATGCCGAAGAATTGTTCAGCGGCAGGTAAAGAGATCGGTTCAGTAATACCTTGCAAGGACTCCCCAAGCTCCTTCCTAGGTCTGTATCCATGTCTAATCATGTCAGTAGCGACCATGATTGACGCATTTGATAGGCAGGGTTGTGGGCACGGAGCACCTTCTTCATGTTGGTCGGCAAGCACAATTTCAAACGCTTGATAGACAATATGTTCATTCCCCTCTCTGGCTTCAAGACAAGGGACCGAGGGGTCTCTGTAGATTGACTGCTCGTCCTCCCCGTGGACCACTATCTTCTGGTTTTCATATTCGAATTTGACCATTTGATGGAGGGTAGAGGGTACTACTCCAGCGGCATGAATCCACGGTCTTCCTAGCAAGAAATTGTATGAGGTATCTATATCTAGGATTTGGAAGGTTACAGTGAAGTCCACAGGGACGATCGTCATAACTACGTCTATTTCGCCAATGGTGTCCCTTTTGATTCCATCGAAGGCACGGACACAGACATTATTCGGCCTTATTCTTTCAGTGCTGATTCCCATTCCTTGTAGTGTGGATAAAGGGAAAATATCTACCTCGGAACCTCCATCAAGCATAACTCTCTTCACATAATATCCCTCCCTTTTAACTGTTAAGTGTAAGGCTTTGTTGTGAGCGGCTCCCTCAGGAGGTAGATCATCCCGGCTAAAAGAAATTTTGTTTACTGCAAAGAAACATTCGGCCATTCTTTCCAATTGTTCGACTGAGGTCTCTGTCGGCACATACGCTTCATTCAGCGTTTTCAAGAGTACTTTCTGATGCTTGCTTGAGCCCATCAACAAAGATAAGAATGATACTTGATCAGGAGTTTTCCTGAGTTCCTCAATTGTGGCGTACTCAAACATGTTCATCTTCTTAAATAACTCTTCAACTTCTTCGGCAGTTATAGGTCTTTTAAGAGGGAAGCGTTTGTGCTTGTTTTTGGCTAGCTCCTTCAGATTGAGGTATCCTTCAGAGGAGTTTGATTCGATTGCTTCCCCTGTGATCTCTTTCCCTTTGTATGTTACTACTGTCTTGTTGTAGTTCCAAGGGACGGCAGTAGTATTTTTTATGGGAGCTTGCGGCGCGCGGCTAATAACCACAGGCTAATTCAGACTGGGTGAAAGTATTTGCCCCTGCGCCACGTATGTCCCCTTTGGTACATACATCGCCGGGCCGTTTGCCACGGCTCTATTGAATTGTAGCCTTCTAGGCAGGCTCAACATACCTTGTTCCTTCTTGGGTGCCCTGGGGTAAAGAACGACTTCTTTAGAAGATCCTATCTTTGTCTTGGCTTCAGCTTTCCCCATAGCTTGAGGAACGAGATTACTCTTTTTTATTTCCTTAGCTAGCTCGGGTGCCGCCTTAGGCTTTTTCTATGCATCTGCGATGGCAATGATAGCCTTCAAAGCTGGATCAAAATCTTGGTCCTTGCAGATCATGCCGACAACAGGCCCATTGTTATGGGCGGGCAATGGATTGTTAGTCACATTGGGAGCTTCTTCATCCCTTAACACTACCTTCTTTTGCTCTATAAGAGTCTCCACATCCCGCTTGAGAGTCCAGCAATCTTCCGTGTCGTGCCCCTCTACTACGGAATGATAGGCACAGTTGGTACCCCGCCTGTATGACGGCGATTGTGGATTTTTCCTGTTCGGAGGTACAGGCTGCAGAAGCCCCATCTGGACCAACTTTGGGAAAAGACTTGAATATGGCTCACTGATAGGAGTGAAATTGAGTCTCCTTGGTGGCTCGCGGGTGTAAGCATTGTATGGGTAGTTATTTTGAGAAGGGCGTGGATTGTATGGAGCTGGGGGAGGATGGTTATTTCTTGGGGGCGGAGCTCTGTTCTGGTTGTATTGTTGTTGCGGCCGGAGATGCGGCTGAGTGCTCATCACTTCATAGGGAAAAGAGATGTAGTGTAAGCTGCGTTTCGGTGAGGGTAGTAGTGTTGGGAGGTTTTGGGGAATGGACCTGAGTGTTTCCGAGGACCCCTGAATCGGAAACCATCATGGACCCTTCTTCCTTCTTCTTTCTGTTGGTTGCACTCCCGGATCCATTTTGGATGGCCTGGGAAGTTGCTCTTATGGCTGATTGGCTTAGGATGCGACCTGTCTTTAAACCATTCACAACCATTTCCCCAATTTTGATTGCTTCTGCAAATGGTTTGCCCATGGCGGACATCATATTTTGAAAGTAATCCGCTTCTTGTGCTTTCAGAAAAACACTGACCATTTCGACCTCATCCATCAGAGGTTTGACCCTGGATGCCTGCTCGCGCCGCTTAATAGCGTACTCTCTGAAAGTTTTCGAGGACTTATTTTTGAGGTTGGATAGAGAGTTTCTATCGGGAGCGATGTCCACGTTGTATTGGAATTATCGAACAAAGTCCAGGGCTAGGTCATCCCACACGTGCCAGCGGGATATATCCCGGTCCACGTACCATTCTGATGCAATCCCTGTTAAGCTCTCTCCAAAATATGCCATGAGAAGTTCCTCTTTCCCACCTGCTCCTCGAAGTTGGTTGCAATACCTTTTCAGATGAGTTATGGGGTCCCCATGTCCATCATATTTTTCGAATTTGGGGGTTTTGAACCCGAGAGGCAAGTGGACGTGCGGGAACATGCACAAATCGGCGTAGGAGACGTTTTTCTGCCCGCTCAGCCCCTGTATGTTCTTGAGGTTCTGCTCGATACTCTTCATTTTTCGAGCCATTTCTTCGTGCTCGGGGCTTTTCTTATCTCATCCCAAAGTAACTTCATACTGAGGTTGTTGGGTGTATGAATCAGGAGGGACATGAGTGGTGCCCGGAAATGATGGCATTTGGAATGTAAATGCTGGCGGCTCAAAGCTGGGCCCGGTGATAGTTGGTGGAGCCGTGGCGGAGCTCGGTGGTGCAGTGAAGATGTTGGATGATGCACCGGAGAACAAGACCTGGGGGCGAACCTTAGAAGGTCTTCCGGCAACGTGAGCCGACATAGTTGGGTATCCGAACGGCGTGGTCGGGTAACTTATAGGGATGTTAGAAGTTCCGGCTGTCCTGGGGATTATATCGGAGAAACCCAGGATGGAACTAGGCGGTTCCCTACCATTGGACCATGCGTCCCACATTTCTAGCATGCGGCAACGCATGATCCTATTCTCTTCAGCTATGGCTGACTCAGACGTTGGGATGACTGGATTCGGGTCCTTCATAGAAGAGTTGACGATTGATAAGTGGCTTTCAGATGTCATTTCTATGCTTCCCTTTGATCTAGTAAAGTAGGGAGGGGGAGCCAGGTTACCGCAAAACCAACCACCCTAGAAAAACACCTTTAAGAGTGAACCAACGAAACGTTAGGTCGGAACATTTTATCACATAGGGAAATCGCACGTTTGGGGTATGCAATGCACCTACGCAATTAAACGCTTTCTATATGTTTTGCAATGGTTGTGTGTCTCATCCCAGTTTTATTTTCTCGGATTTGAAATTTCCTTTATTTTTATCTTATTGTCATCCTTTTGCCTTTCTCTACCACTCTTTTCTTTCTTTCATTGTATTACTTCTTCTTCTTAAGATTATGATCGAATCCAATGTGGATTGCCTACGTATCACGGCGCTGCGTGAATCAGATCATCACGTAGTTCAAAGGATAAATCTGAAGGAAAGAAATAAACATTTTCCAAAACTTTCATTCATTGGATAAAATACTTTCAATTTCATGAGAAGCTTCAGTACATTTTTGAAACTTTAAAAACTATAAAAGACTTCAGCAGGAAAATAAATACAAACTCGAGAAATATAAAAAATACATAAGTGCTTTCATCGCTTCAGGCACCCGTGGGGCATCATTCGGCCTTGCCACGGGCCTGCGTGCTATATTTTGTTGGAGGCGGTAGAGGTCGTCCATTATCTTGTGGACGAAGATCATAACCGCTGAGAAGAAGGTGGTCTGAGTCATATCTTCGCATTCCTGGCATTTGGTGACAATGTAATTAGCTATCTCCCGGACCCTTTGTCTGATGATACCTTTCTCCTGAAATAGACGCCCAATCTGCTGAGATCTTGCCTCTAAAGCCTGGGCGTCTTTGTGAGTCTACTTTTGCCACTGTCGCAATTCTTCTTCCAACTGGGCTATCATGTCATAACACTGTTCTCTTTCTGCCTTAAACCTTTGTGCTTGTTTGTCCATCTCGTTTTCAAAGGTGGCCATTCTTTCTTTCAAACCCAGAACTTCTTGGTCGTGCTTTCTCTTCAATTTTTGCACGAATTCTACCCTTTCTTCGGAATTCTTTGCCAACTTTGCTCGAGCTCGGGTCAAATCTTCCTCGGCTGTGTCCAAATCATCACCATAGCTACACAGCTTTTTCCTAAGACTGGTGACAAGTCTTTCGTCGGCTTTACTTCTTTAGGGGTTTTCAATGGTTATCCTCATTTTCTGGATTTGAGCTCTGAGGGTTTCATTTTCTTTGTTCATCCTGTTTCTTTCCCCTTCGGCTGCAGCAGTTTGTAAAATGTTTTCAAATTTGAGCTCTCGGATCTGGGCCTCCAGTTTACTTATTGTGGCCTGGTAGTTGTTTTCTTTTTCTAGCCAACCCCAATGTTCTTGTGTCTGCTCAGTAAAATGTTGCACGTGAGGTCTTTTCGCAAGTCGCTCTGGTTCTTGGTGCTCTCGGCCTCTTCTACCATACCAAGAAAAATAGGTTGGCTCTACTTCCCCTTGAGATAAGTTTCTCACCCGAGTCTGAGGCTCTAAGAATCTGCACTGGTTCCAAATCTGACGGACCCTGTTTTTCGGAAATGTAGCTCTCGGACACAACTCAATGGCTTGTTGGCTTAAGTCATCATCATATGGAATGCCTTGTTGTCTACCCAATTGCCGTAAGACCCGATGCGGGGCATATGTATGGATACTCCGCAGACCCATTAACAAAATATAGCACACTTCAGCGGACATATTGATAACCTCGCCGACGGGGAGCCATCCGAAGGTCCACTCGATTCGGTCGGCGGTCAATGAACTCAGGTGTGAGTGCCAAGCTTCTGTGCCCTCAGAAAATTTGTGGCCTTCTACCCGAGTACTGTGTTCTTCAATACAATTCAGACTGGTTAAGCCATAGTTCATGTAACCTGGGCGGTGACAGAGGTGCTCGATCATCCAAATCTGTAGGAGCAGGTTGCACCCTTCAAAGAACTTTCCCCCTGACTGGAAAATTGTCAGGGCACGGTAAATTTCGGCTAAGATCATTGGTATAAGAGTGCCATTGTTCTTTTTTGTCATGAAATCCGCCATCCCTACCAGTCCGATGTCTATCAGTCCGTCACCTCGGGGGCAGATTAAAGTGCCCAGGAATGCTACAACAAAAGCTAACCCTCTGCTGGCTTCCCATTTAGCCTGGTTCTTGTGGTGAGTCAGACCAGTATTTTCAGCTTTATAGCCCCGAGGATCTCCATACCATTTGTACAGAAAATAGAAAGTGCAAAACCCTTCAGCCAGGTGTGAGTCTTTAGTGTCACGACTAATGTTCAAAATATCCAAGAACTTGTGTGGAGTTACCGCCCTGGGTGCCACCGGATACCGACTTCTAAGATTATCACCGAGACCAGCATACCCCGCTATTTCCTCTAGCGTGGGTGTCAACTGAAAGTCTGAAAAGTGGAACACGTTGTGGGCAGGGTCCCAAAATGACACTAAAGCTTCGACGATATCCAACCTCGGCTTGATTTTTAGAAGGCCGGTGAGTCTGCCCAAAGCTTTTACGGCAGACTTTCTACTAACTTCCCCCAGGTCGCTCCACCACATATGGAGTCCCACGGGAATTTCCTCGACAGCCCTAAAAGGGAGTGTTTTTAACTGTATTCATCCTACACATTTGTTTGAATGTTTTGATTAAAGAAACAAAGTCATACAAGGTTTTGACTGAAAAAAGTGTCATTTTTGCAAAAGTTTTGTAATTAAAAAAAAAGGAAATGGACCATCTTTGTGAATACGGCCCCTCAATACTTCGAGTAGGAAGCTTTTAGGGTTGTGCTCGCTAATTGGGCCGAAATTTTTCGAAAAGACTATAAGTGACTATTTTTGCAAAAACAGCCTTCCGGCGTCCCTTAGGACAATTGGCTGTTTTAGGCAAGAACAACATCACCTAATTTTGTGACCGTATTTTCTATCTTGGTTTTGAAAATAAGGTTGGACCCGATGAGGGTTCCCTACGTATCTCACATCCGGTGAGAATCAAACAATGCGTAGTTCAAGAAATCTCGACACAATTTTAAAAATATGCACCGACTTACTTCAATACTATTTTTTAGAAATTTTGGCAGAGTTTCGGGATAATTTTGAATATCAGGTTATTTAAACAAAATCGGCTAAATCTCCTATTCTATTCCGCTCTTCGTTTTTCCGTTATCTCTTTTTCTTTTGTTTTTAGCCGGTCAACAAACAAACCATAACAAAAATGTTGTACACATAGCAAGTAGGATGCACCAGGATAGTCTTTCATTTTGGGTTCACCTGTCCTAGACGGACCCAACCCCTGTGTTGAGCCCCCTAAGTCAAATGCACGTGATGCAAGTAAACGTTCCTACTAGGGATCCGACGTGAGGCTATGTCATACTAGGTTTATACCATGGGGTTTTGTTCTAGACAAGGCTTACCCGAGTGGACAGCTCGAGTCGAGGTCGGGGCAGCGTACCGGGAATACAGAAGCTTCACCGGCTTTGCAACTTGTCCGTACCTCGTTCTAAAATTTGGAAGACTCTAACTGAAAAGAAGTCACACGAAGTGCACACTTCTCAGATGATTTAGAAGACTCAGAGAGAAGAAGGGTTTCGGCACAGTTTTATACGCAGTTCAAAAAATATCAAAGCGTTAAATGCGGCAATTAGCACATCAGGTTTAAACACGTAAAATCATATAATGAAAGCCAAAATATAACAGTTATACAAGCTCGAATTCTTGAACCCTGAACCAGAGGTTCTGGGTTCGATCCCCAGCAGTCGCCAGAGTTGTCAAACCTCCCTTTTCACTACCCCAGGATTGATGAAGGGTAATAAGGAAATTTTTCTAATTAAAGTGACATTATTCGGTTTTGGGACTTATTATTATTTTAGAGTCGCCACACGGATTTTTGACGATGCTACGGGACACCGTTTTATTTTGAAAATCCCAAACTGAGGAAGATTTGACTCTGTTTTGATTTGTCTGCGACCAGAAATCCGAGTAAGGAATTCTGTTAACCCGGGAGAAGGTGTTAGGCATTCCCGAGTTCCGTGATTCTAGCACGGTCGCTTAACTATTATTATTTGGCCTAAATTATCTGATTATTTACGTGTTTTAGCCTATTGCATGTTTAAACTCTTTGAAATTTAGCCGCTTTTGATAAGTATGAATTTATCTTGAAAACAAGTCACGAGAACGTGCACTCGTTATGCTTTTGTACATGTTATAATTACTCCACAAGAAATGCACCCGTAATTGCAACACGTGATTTTAATATAGTTTTAAGTTGAGGTCGGGGACATGTGTTTTCACACCCGAGTGTAGATTACGTGGTCAAGACTAATGGTCATGACGGTTTTATAATGCCTATTTGAGGCGATATTCGATTATTCTTTACTCTTTCCATTTGAAGGAGTATTTTAGTTTTAAAATCAATTAGGATGTTTATGGATTTATTTTGGACAAGTTACGATGGCGTACACTTGTTGTTTTTGAGAGCATGGAAAACACGTCACATGAAATGCACCTGTGATTGCTATGTACGTTTTGTTAATATTTGGAGTTGAGAGTCGGGGGCATGAGTTGCCACTCCCGAGTGTAGGTTATGATTATTTGACATAATACCCGATTCTTTAACGAACTTCAGACTAAAAGTAAGTCTCTACCTAGAGGGTTGCCTAAAAGTGAAATTCATTAGTCTAAAAAAACAACATATTTCGGGCTATGGCCACGTTTTAGCCCCCAATTGATCACCTTTGGCCATCCTAGTTCGGCTATTTTTGCAAAGAGGAAGAAGCTATGTGAAGCAATTTAAGGCATGCTTAATAAGGAAGGACCTAACTTTACTAGTTCGCAAATAACATGTAGAAAGAGAAATGGACACATTCAACTATAACAAATTTGATTGCACATTTTTGTCAATTTTTGAATAGCCTAAGTCCACACTACTAATCCACAAGTCATGCATATTGAATAATACAAGTTATTATGAGTTACGGACTCTTAAGAAACACTTTAAATAGTAAATTCGCATTTTTGGCTACACTGACATCTTTTAAACCAAAACAGTCATTTTTCAGAGCTTCAATGAGTATTTACATGGGGTACACATACGAACTGGTTTGAATACAAAAAATTGTAGGAAGAAAGACTTAAAAGAAAACACTGTTGAATTTTAACCGGATCCTAATTATCAAATGCCTAACGAGTGTCTTTTTAAAATTTAATGGGATCATTTTCAGGTAGTAACTCATGTTCATACATTCGAATGATTTTGAGGAAAATAAAAATTGTATTAGGCCTATTTAGCAGGTTGGCCCAGTTTTTCTTTTCGAAATATTTCATACTAGAACTGAAATCTAAATACTAATTGAATAAGTCCAGTCCACATTTACAATCAATACGAAGGCAATTCCATTACATCTCATCTGTTACTATACATTTCTCTAAAGAAAATATGGAAAAACAATAATAAAAGGAACAACGAAAATTTGTTGCTGCTCCAGTGCAAGCTTCAGCAGTCCTTTAAGGACTTCAATCCTGTGTCTTTTAACCTTAGCCTAAAATTATAAGTCCAAAGTTTTCTCTACTTTGGACAGCATCATCCACGGACCTTTAGGCATTTTATAAAGATGAATCTAACTACAAAGAGGTTAGACTCAACTTAATGATGCTCTATTCCATACTAGGAGAACAGAACATGTTCAGGCCTTTCACGGACTGAATCTGACCATAAAAGGGGTCAGATTCAACTCTGTGGATGTCATCTTTTGTATCTATTGACATTCGACACATACCTATACCATGACTTTGATTTTTTAAGCATTTTTTCAGAGAACGAATTTGATCATTGTAAGGGATTCAGATTGTTTACTCCAAAGAGCTTTTTGATTACCCACTTATATTCGTTGAAAGGATAATTTTAGCAAGTTAAATAACTGATTATGCACTGTTATGGGACGAGTTTGACTATCAAAGAGTCAAATTCATCTACCTTATTGCTAAATATTAACATTATTCTAAACTATGTAGAAACTTTGACTATTTTAGGCAAGTTTTTAGAGAATAAATCTGATCGTATTGGGGATTCAGATTCTTTCCTCTAAGGAGCCTTTGATTATCTACTTTATGCCCATAAAGGGTGATTTCCAGCATCTTAAGTTACTGTTTATGCACTACCGAGGGGTGAATTTGACTATTAAGAAGTCAGATTAATCTACCCTAGTGCTACTACTAACATAATTCTAAACTATATAGAAACTTTGATTATTTAGGCATTTTTAGAGGATGAACCTGACCATTCAAAGGTTCAGATTCTTCAACTCTAATGCCCTTTTTAACTACATGCTTCGTACCCTTTTGAAGGGTAAATTTCAGCCAACCATACCAATATTTGTGCACTCATCATGGGGTGAGTTTGATTATTAAAGAATCAAACTCATCTACCCAAGTGCAAATTATTCTGATAATATGCTAAACAGATACAAAAGCTAACATCTGACTAACAAATGCTAAATGCATTTTTGAAACTAACAAAACTTAGAAATAATCAAACTGATATCAGGAATCCAGAAGTTACATACATACTTTCAGATTTGTTACCAGCATAATAACAACCTTATTTCATTTTTTTATATTAAGAATAAAGAAGAAGAAGATTCAAATTTTCACAATCTCAAAAAAAATGAAAACATAACATGAATCAACAATTTCGGCACAAATTCAAGATTCAATAACTTTGTATAAAGTTCATTGTTACATACCTTTAAAGAGAAAAACAGCAAAAGACTTGACAAATAAAGGTCAAGTGTGCACAACAATCAACAAGAAGGACAAGAATTCAGAAACAACAAATCAGTAACCCCAGAAAACCAAAGACATCCTCAAGCAAGAAGATAACCCAGAGATTTTGAAAATACTTTTAATCTTCAAGAATCAGAAAAACCAAGGAAGATGAAAGCTCAGAACCAGTCAATCTACTGAGGAATTTTTCTTCAAAAGAGATTAGATTTTTTCTTTCTTTGTTTTCTAATATTTAGTATTCAAGAAAATAATTTTTCAGACTGCAGAGAGAATTTTCAGAGTGTCCACCCCCCCTTTTAGACTAAGGGTAGAGGGTCTATTTATAGGTTTTTGGGAAGGGGATATTCCTTGGAATATTCCCTATCCAAAAGCTGAAATTAGTACCAAAAATAGTACATAGGGCAGCTGTCAACCTTATCTTTGGTACAGCTGCCCCTATTTAGAACCTTCCTACCTATTAAAAGACCCTTTTATCCTTAAAAATCTGATTTCCTAAACCTACATTATCCATTGTACCCCTTGGAGTCCCTGAATTTACCATTAGGTAATCAGGGTTAACACTTGGGTTACTTTTTAACTCTGGTTAGCTAACACTAGTTAGGCTCATTTTAGTTAGCTAAGACTAATAGGTTTTATTATCTTAGTCCTAGTTTAATTAGCTTAATTAATCAACTTGACTTCTTAAACTTAGGTTAGTTGACTTATGTTAACTAATCGAACCTAGTTAATTGTCTTAATCAATACTTAGGACTTGACTGATCAAGGTGCCAAAAGCCTAGTTTGGTCTTATTAACAGGTATCCTTTTACAAACCACTATTAATTAGGTTAGATTTGAGGCATAGGATTAACTAGTTTCTTAATAAATTAACCAATCCAAGACAATTATGTTTGGAAAAAAAACAATGCACTCAAACAGCTATCTACCCACTACTTATGAACAAGAGCAAACAAAGAACAACGACATATAGTCTACACAAAACAGTTTATGTCATAGTGTGACCTTAATCTAATTGCATAAACAGGGACAAAATCTTGTTTTATCAGTATAGAAAAGACTCAAATCCAGCCAATCATTCCAATAACTAAGAGATATGCTTGTTAATTTAAGATGACACCAATGGAAAATGAATCGACTAGGACATTTATAACAGTTTAATTCCTTTTCCTTGATTTTCTTGATCAATCGTAACAATCAAGTAACAGAACAAACTAATACAAACAAGAGTTTAACGGAACAAGATTTAAACTAGTTATAGCAAACCATTAGAGATGGATTATTAAGGAAAAAGAAACAAAACTATCATACCTAGTCGAGTTTCATATACCTAGACAAAACAAAGACGGGGTAATTTCATGCAATCAAACAGTGAATCAACCAAGTCATTCAAGTTTTTATTCCATCGAATACAGAAAATAAGCTACAATCTAAGTAAGGAACAGGAAGAAGCAACAACTAACGAAGTAATGAAGACGACTTCACATAAACAAAGAATAAGGGGGAACGGGATTTAAAATAGTTTCTGTTCCAATATTTTATAGAAAAGCAAAGAAAGAAGAATAAATACCCGTAAAAAGATTCGACCAGAAAACTTGGGGGTCGCCGGACCTTGGCCGGACTTCCGGAAGGTTTGAAAATGATCCAAACCTGCATGAATCGATATCTCTCATCAAGAGCTATCGACTCATGCAGGTGTGAGCCATTGGAGGTCTTCGAGTTGGCCGGAATTAATTTTCTAGGGTTCTTCCCTCTTAGATCTAAAATTGGAAGTTTTTGGTTGGGTTTTTGGAGAAATCAATGGTGGGAGGTGATTTGGGGAAGGAGGAGTATCATCTAGTTAAAAATTGGGGTCGATTGGAGAAGCTTCGCCGCCGGAGGCGATTTCCGGCCGGCGGAGCACGGCGGAAGAGGGGTGGAACCACGGTGGTCCGATGGTGGGGGAAGTTGGTCTCTAAAGGGAGGTGAGAGACGGAGGGGACGATGGGTGTTAGGCTTCTGGTCAAATGAGGGTAGGGGGGTAGTTTTAGAACATATTTATTTAAATAGGATGTTAAGTTCCCGGCAGTTGGATCAAACTAGATCAACTGCTGGGATGAATTCCCCAATTAAACGGGGTCGTTTGGACAAGTCTGGGGTTTTGGACCGGGTATTTGGGTCGTTGGTGGGTATGGGATAGGGCGTATGGGTTGTTGTAAAGACCAAGTTTGGGCCTGGGTGATTTCAAGCCTAGGTCTGAATTTAGTCTCTTTAATTAACTAATGTAACGACCCAGCCGGTCGTTTTGTGTGTTGGGACTCCGTTCCCGTGAATGACTCTTTCCATAGCGGCTACTCGTGCCTTATGACTTGTGTGGGCAGGTAGTTCGAGATTCAGAAGTGTTTTGGCCAGTTCAGGAACACTTGGTTCCTGAAGGCTAGCCTATTTGGCTAATTTTGGTTCCGAGCAGCATTTTGAGCAAACGACCTCGGAATCGAGTTCTGATAGCTCCAGCAGCTCCGGATGATGATTTCGGACTTGGGAGTGTGTTCGCCTCGGGTTTCTGATGACCCGGGAGTATTTCGGCACCTGAATTGGAATTCAGGATTTCATGTGATTTGGAATTCAGCCTGGAATTGGACCTCGTGATATCATGGTCCGAATGGAATTCCGGAACTGGCAATAGTTCCGTACAGTCATTTATGACTTGTCCGCAAAATTTGGGGTCATTCCGAGCAGTGTAGACCCGTTCGGCGTATTGATGAGCCGTTGAAATTTTTCTTGAAATCCTAAGTTTGATCTAAGGGGTTTTGGAGAGTGATTCTTGGTTTGAATGATGTTTTTAGTATTTTGGGAGCTCGAGCGAGTCCGTCATGTGATTTGGGACTCGTTGGTATAATTTGTCGAGGGCTCGGGTGGGCCCAGGGGTCTCCCGGACCCCAAATGGGGTCAAAACCCAGCAATTGATTTGCTGGTGGGAATTTGCTGGTGCGACCGCACCTGCGGTCCATGAGCCACAGGCGCGAGTCTCGCACCAGCGGCCACCCCTTCGCAGGTGCGGCTCCAGCCGCAGGGGCGACCCCTCTTCTTGCAGGTGCGGCTCCGCAGGCGCGACCTTCCCCAGGGGCCCAGGCCATCACAGGTGCGGCCAATTTCCCGCAGGTGCGAGTCCGCACCTGCGATCCAAAGTCCGCAGGTGCAAGAATTCCCCCCAGTGCCCAGGCCTTTTTCTGCAGGAGCGACCCTTTTCCCGCAGGTGCGAGTCCGTACTTGCGATCCAAAGGTCGCAGGTGCGGAAACTGCTGGGTAGACCTATAAATAGCCCTTTCGTGAATTTTCATCCAAAAATCATTTTTCCTCCATTGTTAACGACCCCAAGAGCTCCAGAACGACTGTTTCAGCCCAATTACCTCAGGTAAGTAATCCTTAACCCTCCGCATGTCAATTTCTTCCGT
>MDKH01023404.1:0-18458 GCA_005239495.1 Nicotiana undulata
TCAAACTGCCTCCTAAGATCCTCTCGCTGAGTAATGTGAAGGAACTTCCCCAAAAATACCTCTTTGAATTGAGCCCAAGTCAAAGGTGCAGACCCAGCTGGTCTGGCTAAGCAGTAGTCCCTCCACCAAGCCTTGGCTGCGCCAGATAGTCGAAAAGTAGCAAAGTCAACTCCATTGGACTCCACTATGCCCATGTTCCGAAGAACTTCATGACAACTGAATTTAGCTGAATTTACTTAGGATGACCTTTTGGGTCATCACAAATAATTACTATTTGCATCACAAAATATTTTTAATAATTTATTGCTTAATTTTTATCATTTATATTTATATTAAGCCTTAAATATTTTATGCATAATTATGTTTACATCTTTAGGTTATATTTGCAATAACTTTGCAATAATAGCCCATGTGTGCATAATTACTTTATTTCATACAAAAATGACCTGTCCAAATAATCTTGTGGATCCTCTGACGGTGCACCCGTAAAAGTAGTAGTGAATAACTTGGTGAGTTTGTCCAGTCTCCATAGAGCATCTACTGACATAGCTGCACCCTCGGCTGCCGGTGCCACAATACCCGGCTGAGCTACTCCAGCTGTCTGAGGTGCTGGAGTCTGAAACTGAGTGGCAACCTGCTCTGGTGCAGTAGGAAGAAGACCTGTCTGTGCTACGCTCTCCATGAGTCCTACCAGACGAACAAGAGCGTCCTGAAGCACTAGGGTAGCTATGAACCCCTTGGGGACCTGTGCTGGTCAAACTGGGACTGCCGGAACTGGGACCTCCTCGTCAGACTCGACCTGAGGGTCCTCCACTGGGGCTGCTGCTCTAGGCTGAGCCCTGCCCCGGCCTCGGCCTCTAGCACGACCTCGTCCTCGACCTCGACCCCTCGTAGGAGCTGTAGCAGGAGTGTCGGGCTGCTGAGCGGAACCAAGGGAAGCACGTGTCCTCGCCATCTGTGAGAGAGTAGATTGGAAACTCAGTCAGTACTCAGAATTCATATCGCACGACAGAGATGAAGAAATGTGGAGTTATCCTAACTTTGCAGCCTCTGGGGGATAAGTACAGACGTCTCCGTACCGATCCCTCAGACTCTACCAAGGTTGTTTGTGAGTTGTGAGACCTAAGCAACCTAGAGCTCGGATACCAACTTGTCACGACCCGAAATTCCACCTTCAGGCCGCGACTGCGTCTAACGTTGAACCCGCTAGACAAGCCAACGTATACAATTAAACTAGCATTTCCAACCCACTTTATCAGTAATAAAGAAAAACACTTTTTAAACTTTAACAGAAATAGCCAAAGACACTTCAAAATCCTTAAAACAGTAAATGTATTAGAAATTCAAAAAAATACAAAATGTAATAATAACATTCATTACGTAGCATAAACCCAAAACCGGGGTGTCACAATCTCACGAACTTTCTATAGGAATGCTAAATCCAAAGTCTGAAAGAAAAATATAACACTGTCTTCGAAAGCTAGAGAAAAGACAAGACAAAGTGGAGATCTACGGATAGGAGAGACACCAAGGCCCACAAACATCAACGGTATACCTTGAAGCCTCGAAAGTGGACTGAAGGTGACTCCCTTAGCGCTGTCCACAGGGTCCAGATGCGGGATCTGCACAACATAAAGAAGTGCAGTGTAGTATCAGTACAACCAACCCCATGTACTGAGTAAATGCCGAGCCTAACCTCATCCGAAGTAGTGACGAGGCTAGACTTGACAATAACGATAACTTGTCCTATTCTACAACAGGTAACAGGGATAATACAAGGCAAGAGATAAGCAGACAAGCAAGGGATATGGGAGCAGTAAAAGGGGAACAAGTGAAATGAAGTAGTTAAATAGACATATAGAAGTAGACAAGGGAGGCAATTTAACACGATAGCTAGCGACACAAGTATAAATATCAGAAATGTAAATAATGGCACGTCATCACCCTTCGTTCTTTTACTCTCTTCCTCACAATGCGATGTATAATGTGAAATAGTAATAATCATGGCACGGCATCACCCTTCGTGCTTTTACTCTCTTCCTCACAATGCAATGTACAATGTAAGGCAATGTAAATCATGGCACGACATTAACCTTCGTGCTTATAATCAATATGAATCATGGCACGACATCACCCTTCGTGCTTTACACTCTTCCTCACTATGCAATGTAATCAAATATCATGGCACGACATCACCCTTCGTGCTTTACACTCTTCCTCACTATGCAATGTAATCAAATATCATGGCACGACATCACCCTTCGTGCTTTACACTCTTCCTCACCAAACAATGACAGATATAATGGCAAAGAGTACATCATAGTGGAAATATACAGTTCAAATAACCCGGCAAGGGGAAAACATCAATTAATAACTCAATAAATGCCCGTCAAGGGTCTCAGCTATAACCAATCACCTCAATTGTATACTTTACACTTGGATTCTCAATCGTATCAACACTTCTTAAGCTTAACAACCAATATTGTCAACCAGAATAAATTACCAAGTAGAGACAATCTCATCATATGATAAACATGGAAGAAATACTATAATTTCTATCAAAATTGACTCACGGGCATGCTTGACACACATTGCATAGGTACTCGTCACCTCACCTATGCAATGAACATGATAATCACTTAGCACATAGCAAATAATACCTATTCCCTCACCAAAGTTAGGCAAGACACTTACCTCGGGTCCAAAATATAGCAATCAACCCTCTAAGACCGCCTTTCCTTTATAATCCGACTCCGAAACAACGATATCTAGGCATAATTAATTCAATAATATCAATAAAGACTCAATAACACATTCCCGTAGCCTAGATATGCAATTCCTAGCATTCTTCCAAAAATACCAAAATTCGACCCCGGGCCCGGTTG
Source organism: Nicotiana undulata (assembly GCA_005239495.1). NCBI lineage: Eukaryota > Viridiplantae > Streptophyta > Magnoliopsida > Solanales > Solanaceae > Nicotiana > Nicotiana undulata. Next base: position 2,886 of record MDKH01023404.1, read on the forward strand.
GTCAAAACACGAGGCTCGGACCAAAACCCGATCACCCATACCCCCACGAGTTAGAATATGTAATTTGTTTTGAAATCCGACCCCAAATTGGGGTTGAATTACCCAAAATCCCAAAAAACCTAACTCTACCTAAAACCCCTAATGTCTACTCTGATTTCATGTTTTTAGGCCTAGAATCTAGTGATTAGTTGATGAAAGCAAGAGAAAATAATGTTAAGGACACTTACCTATGGAGCTATGGAGGTTAGAGGGCTTGAATTTCGTCTATGGAGGTTTGTAGAAGAAGGAGGAAGTGAGAAAAGGGTGAAATCCCGTAATGGGTATGTTTTTTGGCTTTTAAAATAACTGGGTGAATTAACCCAGTGCATTCGCAGCAAAAGGACCGCGTTCGCACAGTGGTTCCTTGCTACTCTCTACGATCGCGCACGTACGGGTGCGTTCGCACTAGCCTAGCACCCCCCAGCCCCCAGACCCACTTAACCCTCTGCGTTCGCGACCCCCTCCCTGCGATCGCATAGAAATTTCTTAAAACTTCATAAGGCTTAATTATTCCGATTTTTATCCGAAACCCGTCATTTCAAGTACGTTTTACACCAAATTTCACAGATAACTCACATAACATATAATAAACCTGTTCCGGGCTCCGAAACCATAATACGGGCCCGGTAACACGGTTTTCACATAATTACTCATTTTCAAAATCCTTCATTATTGTTAGAAAATAATTTTCTTTAAAAATTCATTTCTCGGGCTTGAGACCTCGGAATTTGATTCCGGGCATACGCCCAAGTCCCATATTTTCCTACGGACCCTCCGGGACCGTCACATCACGGGTCCGGGTCCGTTTACCAAAAATGTTGACCAAAGTCAACTTTATTCAATTATTCATTCCAAAAATTCCATTTTTGTCAAATTTTCACATAGAAGCTTCCCAGCTACATGCTCGGGCTGCGCACACATATCGAGGTGAGATTAACGGACGCTTTTGGAGCCCCGGAACATAAATTTAGCTAAATTTACTTAGGATGACCTTTTGGGTCATCACAAATAATTACTATTTGCATCACAAAAGATTTTTAATAATTTATTGCTTAATTTTTATCATTTATATTTATATTAAGCCTTAAATATTTTATGCATAATTATATTTACATCTTTAGGTTATAATTGCAATAACTTTGCAATAATAGCCCATGTGTGCATAATTACTTTATTTCATACGAAAATGACCTTTCATATTTTTATAACATTAAGTAATTATTTTAAGCTCTTTTCATGCATAAATAGAAATTTTTATCATTTTATTAGCTATTTTTATAAATTATTTTATCAAATTAATTGGGTATTTAACATATAGCTTCTTTTAATTTAATTTTCGGACCTTAGCCCAATTTCCACCCCAGCCCAATTAAATTAAACCGTTAACCCATAACTCATAGCACATAACCCTGGTCCAACCCCGCCCCAACCCAGGTTCAATCCTGGCCGTTGATCTCAAAAGATCAACGATCTAGGATTTACCTTCCATTTTAATTAACCAAACAACCCCAAACCCTATTCATTTTTCAAAACCCGCCGCCCTGAAACACCTCTCCTCCTCTCTTCTCTCTCACCCCCTTCTAACCCTAGACCGCCGTCATCAAAATCCATTAGATCCATGGGTTTCTTCTTCGATTCCAAGCCTTATCTGGCCTCCTATCTCTACTGGTGTTCCGATTTTCGTGTTGCTCGAGGGTAATCTCAAGAAGCTTGAGCCAGATTTGGTTCAAACCCCTCATGGTCTCGATTAATCTATATGTATTCACCCCATGTCTGTGAGTATTATCATTTTATGTGTTTTCATGGCTTCAAATCTTTGGTTTAAAACTCGATTTTTTCTACCTCTGTTTATTTTGTACAAACCTAACTATTTCTGGCCAAATCAGTTCAGATCTCTTTAGATCTGAAGTGCTTCGAGTTTGTTTAGTGTTTTCCCTTTAAGATTCTTTCGTTTTTACTACTATTATCAACCGATTTCACTTTTCCCTAATGCTAGGGTTTTGATTCCTAATAAGGGTTTCTGAAAAATATTTTAAAAGCAACTTTGGCCTTCTTCTTCAGTGTTAAGATTGATTTCTTTGCATGGGTTTCATCTCTGTGTTTCGATATGCTTAGGGTTTTCAATTGCTTGGCTATTTATTTTACTGTTCTCGCCCGTTCACTTTGGCTCTGTCAATTAAAGTGGTTAATTGATTTATGTACCTAATTAGGGTTTGAAGTTATGTTTCTTTTTAAAACTGATTTCTCTTTGAAAGATTTTTACTTATTCTTTCGTTATATGTAATTCATAATTGGTATTACTTTCCTTAATTATGTTACTGGCCTGATTTATGGATTTTGATTATTATGACTGTCACGCCCCAAAACCGAGGGACGAGACCGGCACCTAACCGGATGATCCCGGTCAAGCAGACCTGGATTGCCTTTCCTGCCCAACGCGTTACCCCGTGTTTATGATATATAATATTCCATATGAAATAGAAAATTAAATCAAAGCATGGACTTACAACTTAAGTTCATTTCTCCTTTTAACATTTTAGCATTTGATAATCCCAAAAGATACAAGCTACATGCAACATTTTCGATTCAGTTCACGATTACGAGTAAATACAACTACTGCCCAAAATATGTATATATACAACCCACATAGTGTATACGGAGCCTCTAAGAATACTAGGAGTTTACATAGATTTACCGGCGACAAGGCCCCGACTATACCTTTAAAGACACAACATATACAAAAGAAGATGATATAGACTACACACGGCCCCGAGAGGAAATGGGGCTCACCAGAACTGCTGAAAGGATGAAGAGGAGGCACCACTATCGGCGGTCGGAACTACCTGCTATAGAACCACCTACATCCATGTAAAATATGTAGCGCCCCCGGAAAAAGGGACGTTAGTACCATTGAATAGTACTAGTATGCATGAACAAGCTTCATTCTAAGTAGAATCAAACAGTACACAAATAGAAGACAGTCAGGGAAACCAAACAAATACCACACAATAATACAGAAAATCACAATGAAGGTTTCACAGTTACTCATTTCAATTTTTCATCTGTTGCAGTGCGCAACTCGATCCCACTATACAGTCACATCTCACCCTTATTGCCTCTCCATCCTTATTACTTCGTGTTGCGGCGTGCAACCCGATCCCACCGTACAATCACATTGCACCCTTATTACCTCTCCACCCTTATTACTTTGTGTTGCGGCGCGCAACCCCATCCCACCGTACAATCACATTTCACAGCAACAACCACCAATAATTAAATCACAAGGATCTTCATCATGAAGAACATAAGTTCATATGAACCAATAACTATGTGAAATCAAGGCAAAATGATCCTTACCAATCAGTAATTCATATATGGTGTTGCCACAATCATTTAACTCAATGAAATCAGTCCATATTTACTTTCATCATTTGCTACATAGCCTTTAGCACTTTGATACGTTCAACAATATATTTAATAGCAACATCAACCAACAGTTCAATCACAAAGATTCTCATCATCAATGATATTTATTCGTAATAACCAAATAACCATATGAAATCAAGGCCACAGAAATCTTTATCAAACAGTGAGTCATATACGGTATGCCATCAACATATAGATCAATTAGTTTATCCACGTTTCCTTTCCATTATTTACTACACAATATTTAGCACTTATATACATTCAACAATTAGATTCATTATCATTTCTTTTGTTTGGTAGTACATCCTCATACCGAGGTATTCAACAGTTAACGAGCTTTGCACATGATAGAGTAAGCACAAGGAATCACCATTTTCACAATCTCATATAGCATGGTGGCATGGAAATCAACTAGGACAATCAGAGAATAGAATCTTACATCTCAACACATTAGAACAATCAATTCACATATGCTCAAGCAAGAAACTCATACCAAATGCTCGGACACCAACAAGGTGACTCTTCAAATATTAAAGTTAGCCATACATACCTCAAGTCGAAATTTCCCTTTAATATCTATTCTCAAACCACCGGACCTTCTATCGCCTTCCATACGGAAGATAGTGAGCTAGAGATTAGCAAGCTTGATTCTTGAGGATTTGTGCAAGATTGATGATTATGAGGCTAGGTTCTCTCTTTCTCTCTCTAAAATGCTCTCACCTCTCTCTAGATTTAGTGTAAAAATAGTCCCAAATGAAACCCAAAAGATTATTTATCAAAGTGGGTTCGAATATAAAAAGTTCCAAAAATGACCCCCGAAGTCAATTATGCTATAGCATAATTGACAGTATAATCAACTATGCTATAGCATAATCAACATGTGGGCAGCATTCTTGCAACATAATCATTATGCTATAGCATAATCGACAACATAATCAACTATGCTAGCATAATCAACATGCGACAACATAATGGTTTTGCCCGATTCTGCCCCATTATGCGACACAAATGCGGTCCGCATAGTCGTTCCGCGATCGCAAAAATAGTCGCAAATCCAGCCTTTGGTAATTTAATCATAACTTTGCGTAGGAATGTCCAAATGATAAACGGTTTGAAGAGTTGGAAACTATACTCGAAGACCTTTCATTTGATATGTTATTCATCACATAATACCTTATATATAATTATATATGCTCGTTCAAAGTGTGGACTAGTGCAAATACCTTTGGAATTTTAGCATGTTATGAAATTTTCCCATTTGGCTTAGACTTAGGCTTCCCCTTGGACCTCACATTACTTATTATATGACTCATACAATTATTAACCACATCCAATTCATTTACATCATATTTAAAGCACATATAATATTTAATTAGTCTACTTGGCACCCCGAAATCCTATATTGCTTAGCAAAATTTTCCGGGGCCTTACAATGACCGACCTATGAGTGATTTCTGGACTTATTGCTTACCTTATTAAAACTCAACCTTGGTTTCTAATTGATTCTCCTTAATTTAAGTGATATTTCCAGGATTCTGTTCTATTAATTGATTGGTGTTTAACCTTAATTGAATGATTAATTGATTTTGCATACCTTATTTGTGTGCCCTTAATTTTCCTACCTTATTTGGTTTACTATACTGTATGCTATAAAACCTTTCATTGTTATGATTTTCAAAGACACGCTGAGACACGAAGCTCACGCGTACAAACCTACACTTACACACACACAACTTGAGTTCTTTCTATCACTCTGATTTGCTACATTGTCTAGCCGGCTGAAAACCAAGGGTAGACTCTTGGATTCCAATTGCCTTCCCCTTCTTGTCTACTTTCCCTCTAACTAGTATGCCTTAATTCCTGTTATCTTGTTCTATTCTATATGTTTATGTAGTCAGTTTTATTATAGACCTCAACATGCTTTTGTTTGATACCTGATTCCTGACCATCTCTCTCTCAACTGCTTTGCCTTAGTTCTTATTATCTTGTTTTGTTCCATGTGACTGCATGATTTGTTTACTTCAAATCTCGATATACTTATGTTGGCCATATAGTTCCTATTTATTTCTCTCTCAACTAGCATGCCTTAATTCCTGTTAACCTACTCTTTCTATGTGCTTGTGTGGTTAGTTTACCTTAGAATGTTTATGTTTGATCCAAGGTTTTTGTTTTCTTCTTTCTAGACTGGTATGCTTTAATTCTTGCACTATGTGTTTGTTTGGTTAGTTATTACAGTGAAGCACAAAGAATTATCTTCCATGATAGTTTGTATATTCCAGAAAGGTTCCCTTTCAGGGTCAGGGTCAGGGTTTGTGTCTTTGGGTTGGATCATTTGGCAAGAAAAAATGGTTTTATTGGGTTTTTTGAGATGGGAATGGTCAAAGCTTATGGAAACAGTTTTGTCATTTCTTTTGGTAAAAGTTGGCTCACCAGATTGTAGAGGTTCTTCTGGTTCCCTTAACCTTTCATAATTTGTGATCCAGGAATCAGGAAGAATTTTGACAAGCTCATCTCTGGAAATTTGTCTGGGTATTTGGGTGCACATGGTATTTCCTTTAGTAGCATCAATATTCAAGAGTAAAGCATTTTCTCCTCCGGGAAGGCAAAGATCCATGGCATGATTTTGTACTCGCCATGCTATTTGGTGATGAAGAGTGGCTTTGATAGAATCTCTGGCTTGTGGGGCACCTTGAATTTGGACCTGGATTTCTAGGGCTTCGGTTAAATATGGGTCATAAAGGGACATATTGAAATTTGGAAAGATGGTTATGAAAATAGTCCCTGCATTCAAGGTAACTTCTGCAGTACCCAAATTTGCATGTTGGTACTCCAAATATCTTGTGTCTAGAAGAGAAGGTCGAGCAACAACAGGTTGACCTTTTCTTCCATGATAAGTCAGAGCAATACGGATAGCACCAAAATGGATATGGGTAAAACCATGGTCTCTCCACTGTCTGGGAAAATCATCTGGAATTTGGAGGGTAATAAACTGTTCCTCTCGAGTGGCAAGAATAGGATGCTGGTCAAGTTTTGAGGCAGCAACATATTCCTTGACTCCTTTTGGTTTATGTTGGACTAAGGAACGAATTTGAGTCCATGGTGCAAATGTTTTTTTTTGCAAAAGCAGAGTAAGGGTTTATAAGGGGTAGTGCAGTTGAAGATACTTTGTGTTCATTGGGTAGGATATCTACTTCATAGAGATAATCATATTTTTTGGACAAAGTTTTATATAGAGTAGGAGACATATTCATTTTTGCTAAAGAAGAGGAAGATGGAAACGACTCAGACATATTTAGTAAACCTGTTCCTCCCTCCAGAAGGATGGGCTGGCTCTGATACCACAGTATAAAGAACAGAGCAAGAGACTCCAAGAAGGCAAACTATATCATAGATACGAAAGTTTTCCTACAAAAGGGGCTGGCTATTGCCAATAATGAACTAAGTAATCTTCAGTGATGTGAAACCTTGTTTGATTCAGCTATATGTTCCCTATTATGAACATGTTTAGATATTGCAAGCATGTGTGGACAGTTTTGTCTGTAACCCAAGTGTCCCTGCTCTTTTTGTGATTACTCTAATTACTGGTACAATAGTTATGTTCGAACCAGTACCAATCTGTTTGGATTCTGCTTGTCTAGGTGGAGTTCTATTTCTGTTTGCTCCTGAAAAAAACTGTTTTCTAAAACTGTCCCCTACCCTTATATACTATTTTCAAACTTCTATTCTTAGTTATATAGGTTCCTACCACCCCCAATGTGAGAACTTCCTAGGGTCCCTGAGACTCCTCCAAACTCTGACGCATTGAGGCTGCAATGTGAAGACAAGTTTATTGCCAGAGTTTTGATTGACGGAGGATCCAACCTCAATGTTTGCCCATTGACAATTATGAAGAGGTTGGGTAAAGGCCTACATGAGATATGAGAGGGAACAATGAATGTGAAAGCATTCGATAGGTCTCAAAGGGCTACCATTGGAGAAACTAACCTCTGTCTGCAGATGATTTCTACATGGTTTGATGTTGAATTTCATGTACTGGACATATCCTCCTCCTACAATCTGCTATTGGGACGACCATGGATACATGCCGCTAGGGCTGTAGCATCTACTTTGCACCAGGCTGTGAAGTTCGAGTGAACCATCAAGAAGTAATCATCTATGGAGATGAGAGCAACCCCATCTACATTAGTCAGACTATTCGAGTGGTGGAAAACAGAAGGAAGTTAGGTAGAGAAACCTACCATCGTATCGAGTGTGTTAACGTGATCGAGAAGGATAATTGGTGGAGTAACAAGATAGCAAGCATGCTAGCATGGATAGGGTACAAGCTCGGCAAGGGGCTTGGTAAAACTCTTCAGGGTATCTCCAAGCCAATACAGCCAAAGCGCCATGGTACTACTTTTGGGCCGGGATATCAGTACACCTGGCAAGAATATCGAAATTGGTCACCACCGTGGCGTGGTCCATACTACCCTATTAAGCAACCTATGCCACACTTAAGTCAGACTTTCCATCAGGCCGATATCATATTGGGATCGGAGGAAGAAGAAGCATTGGCGGCATTAAGGAATTTATTCTTGGAAGAAGATGATAGGGACTGCTGTGTGATCGTTAGGGAGGAGGAGGAGGAAGGCCCTACTATCCAAGATGTGGAGAGATGATCATTCCTCAAGAACTGGACTATTCAACCGTCAAGGGTTCGACGAGTCCCAGGGTAGCAAGGTTGAATACAATTGTTTACTTTTTCTGAAAAATGATGTCCACTTTGCATTTTGTTTTAAATAATATCTTCAATGTTCCCAAAACGTTATTTGAATTATTGAAAATCATTTCGTTTGACACTTTAAATGGCTTGATGTTTTATTATTACTACTTTTTCTCCCATGTTTTTATCCCTACATCATTACTATTTCCTATCTTGATGAACCTATAACTGTGACATGTAATGAGACAACACAACAAAAGGAAAACGATTCAAAAGAGGAAGATGTAATACCTGAGGAGATTGTCAGAGAGGTAGAGGACTTTGAGAACAAGCCCAAGTCCAACCTGGACAAAACTGAGATAGTCAACTTGGGAGATTCTGGAACCGTCAAGGAAACCCGCATCAACATCCATTTGTCACCGTTAGAGAAAGAGGAATACACTCAGTTCTTGAAAGAATATAAGGACATCTTTACATGGTTATACGATGATATGACCAGATTAAGCACATTCATTGTGGCCCAGAAGTTGCCCACAAACCGAATGTGCCCGCCTGTAAAGCAGAAGCTCAGGAAATTCAAGCCAGACATGAGCCTGAAAATCAAGGAGGAGGTTACTAAGAAAATCAAAGCCAAGGTCCTAAGGGTAGTTGAATATCCAACCTGGTTAGACAACATCGTGCCTGTTCCGAAGAAGGATGGGAAAGTCAGAGTTTGCATTGATTATCAGGATCTCAACAGAGCCAGCCCAAAGGATGGTTTCCCGCTGCCAAATATACACATCTTGATCGACAGTTGTGCCAAGCATGAACTCCAGTCTTTGGTGGATTGCTTCACCGATTACCATCAGATCTGGATGGACGAGGAGGACGTCAATAAAACAACCTTTATCACACCATGGGGAGTATACTGCTACAAGATGATGTCATTCGATCTAAAGAATGCTGGGGCCACCTACATGAGGGTCGTGACAACTATTTTTCATGATATGATACACAAAGAGATAGAGATATATGTGGACGATGTCATCATTAAATCCAAGAAGGCCGCAGATCACATAGCAGACTTGAGTAAATTCTTTGACCGATTGCGGAAGTATAACTTGAAACTAAATACCGTAAAGTGTGCATTCAGGGTTCCCGCCGGAAAGTTCTTGGGATTCATCGTCAGTTGCTGGGGAATAGATTTGGATCCATCAAAGGTTAAAGCCATCTAAGAATTACCACCACCAAAAAGCAAAAACGATGTGATGAGTTTCCTGGGATGCCTCAACTACATCAACCGCTTCATAGCACAATCCACAGTAATATCTGCGCCGATATTCAAAATGTTGAGGAAGGACGCTGTAACCAGTTGGACCGAGGATTGTCAAAAGGCTTTTGACAAAATCAAGGAATACTTGTCCACGCCACCAGTTTTAGTCCCACCAGAGCCGTGTAGCCCACTCCTACTCTACCTTGCAGTGTTAGATGGAGCTTTTGGTTGTGTTCTAGGACAGCACGATGAGACAGGGAGAAAGGAACAAGCCATCTATTACTTGAGTAAGAAGTTCACTCCTTATGAAGCACGACTCTCTGCTGGAACGCACTTGCTGCGCATTAACCTAGATAGCTCAGAAACTAAGGCATTACTTCTATGCTTATACGACGTATCTCATATCGAGGATGGATCCCTTGAAATACATCTTTTAGAAGCCTATGCCCATTGGAAAGTTGGCCAAGTGGCAAATCTTGCTGAGTGAGTTTGACATCATCTATGTAACTCAGAAACAGTAAAGGGACAAGCATTGGCAGACCATCTTGCTGAAAATCTTGTGGGAGGAGAATACGAACTCCTGAAAACGTATTTTCTTGATTAAGAGGTATCATTTGTAGGAGAAGACATTGCTGAAACCTACGACGGTTGGAGAATGTTCTTCGATGGGGTGGCGAACTTCAAAGGATTTGGCATTGGAGCAGTCTTGGTATCAGAAACTGGTCAACATTACCCAGTGTCGGCAAAACTCAAATTCCCATGCACTAACAACATGGCGGAATATGAAGCTTGCATATTAGGTCTCAACATGGCTGTTGATATGAACATTCAGGAATTGCTAGTGATCGATGATTCAGATCTGCTTGTGCACCAGGTACAAAGAGAATGGGCTACCAAGAATTCAAAGATATTGCCATATCTACATCATGTGCAAGAGATGAAGAAGAGGTTCACAAAAATAGAGTTTCGGCATGTCCCTAGGATTCAGAACGAGTTTGCTGATGCATTGGCTACTTTATCATCAATGATACAACATCCAGACAAAAACTTCATCGATCCTATTCCAGTAAGGATCCATAATCAGCCATCATATTATGCCCATGTTGAAGAAGAAACAGACGGAAAACCTTGGTTCCACGACATCAAAGAATTTTTGGCAAAAAGATAATACCTGGAGCATGCAAACCATACTCAGAAATGCACACTTCGGAGGTTGTCCAATCATTTCCTCCAGAGTGGAGGAACCCTATACAGAAGAACTCCTGATTTGGGATTGCTAAGGTGTATTGACGCAAAAGAGGCTTCTAAATTGCTCGAGGAGATACATGCCGGAACCTATGGTCCACACATGAATGAATTTGTCTTGGCCAAGAAGATACTCAAGGCCGGTTATTATTGGATGACCATGGAAACAAATTGCATCCGGTATGTTAAGAAATGCTACCAATGTCAGATACATGCAGACATGATAAAAGTGCCGCCAAACGAGCTTAATGCAACAAGCTCACCTTGGCCCTTTGCTACTTATGGAATGGACACCATTGGTCCAATCGAGCCCACCGCCTCAAATGGGCACCGGTTCATTTTGGTGGCTATCGACTACTTCACTAAATGGGTTGAAGCCGCATCTTACAAAGTTGTGACTAAGAAGGTCGTTGCGGATTTTGTTCGCGACCGAATTGTTTGTCGATTCGGGGTTCCAGGGTCCATAATCACTGACAATGCCGTAAAACTCAATAGTGATCTGATGAAATCCATGTGCGAAACTTTCAAAATCAAACACAAGAATTCTACGACGTACATGCCTCAAATGAATAGAGTCGTGGAAGCTGCCAACAAAAACATCAAGAAGATACTAAGGAAAATGGTAGAGAATCACAGAAAATGGCACGAGAAGCTACCATTCGCCTTACTGGGATACCGTACCACAGTCTGCACATCAACCGGGGAAACTCCTTATCTGTTGGTTTACAGTACTGAAGCCGTCATTCCTGCCGAGGTGGCAATTCCTTTTTTGAGGATCATACAAAAAGCTGAACTCAACGACGAATAATGGATAAGGAGCCACTATGAGCAACTAGCCCTCATAGACAGAAAAAGGATGAACGCAGTATGTCACAGTTAGCTTTATCAGAATAGAATGTCCAGAACCTTCAACAAAAGGGTAAAGCCGAGACAGTTCACACCGGGGCAGTTGGTGTTGAAAAAGATCTTCCCGCATGAGGATGAAGCCAAAGGGAAATTCTCTCTCAACCGGTAAGGTCCTTACATGGTTCACAAAGTATTGACAGAAGGAGCACTCATACTTGTAGAGATGGATGGAGAAATTTGGCCAAAGCCAATCAATTTAGATGCAGTCAAAAGATATTTTATGTAAATCATTTTTATGTTCCTCTACATGATGTAAATTGAACTACGATCGACCTGATTCCCGTTTAAGAAGGGATACATAGGCACCCCTGTGGGTTCAGTCACAATTCAATAAAATTTCCATTTCCCCCCACCGTCAGAAACTGGGGCAGAATTTTGAGGAGGACCCTCAAAATTCCGAAGCAATTTCAGTCAATTGCAGCATATGGAGCAGTCAGATAAGGGTCATCTAGTTAACTGGGGCAGAATTTTGAGGAGGACCCTCTAAATTCTACGGCAGAAGAAGTCACAATGTCTCGGATTGTGTCATAGTTACTAGTTCATCTAACTAATTTCTAAACTATATACTACTACGTCTTTTGAAAATTATACACACATGCTTTTGGAAGAAACTCTGCTTTAGCCAATGCTACCCTAGCTGCTTGAACATGATCTTCAAACAGAGCGGAGCAAATCGAGCAAGCAAAGGCACGAACCGACCTTCCCCCACAAAACTCACGAATTTTCTTTAGATGCAGGACCATATCATCATGATAAACACTGTTGCAATGACACAATCACTATGCACGAAACACAATGTCGGTTAAGAATACATCACTCTTACTCTTCTCTTTGCATGAGACTAAGCTCGGTCTCCACCTTGCATGAGGCTAAGCTCTGCCTCTTTATCTGCATAAGGATAAGCACTGCCTTCAACTTTCATGGGACTAAGCATTGTCCCGAATCTGCATGAGGCTAAGCCCTGCCTCCTCATTTGCATAAGGCTAAACACTGCCTTCTATTTGCATGAGACTAAGCATTGTCCCGAATCTGAATGAGGCTAAGCCCTGCCTCCTCATTTTCATAAGGCTAAACACTGCCTTCTATTTGCATGAGACTAAGCTCTGTCACAATCTTGCATGAGGCTAAGCCCCGCCTCCCATTTGCATAAGGCTAAGCACTGCCTTCTCCTTGCATGGGACTAAGCATTGTCCCGAATCTTGCATAAGTCTAAGCACTGCCTTCTCCTTGCATGAGACTAAGCACTGTCCCGAATCTTGCATGAGGCTAAGCCCTGCCTTCCATTTGCATAAGGCTAAGCACTGCCTTCTCCTTGCATGGGACTAAGCACTATCTCGAATCTCGCACGAGACTAAGCACTATCTCTCTTGCATTGTTCTCTTCTCTCGGGCTAAGCTCTGCCCTCAACTTCATACAAGACTAAGCCTTGTCTTGTTGCTTCTAGCATCATGTATTTGCACCTCATGGGCTGAAATATCACCAACTTGTCCGAAGGCGCCATAGTCTGAAGGCACCATCCTCATAGCCAGAAGACACCATGCCATGGTCTGAGGATCTCTCAAACCTGCATATAATTATTCAAAGATGTCATGGTTCGGAGGTACTATTTTCATGGCCCGAGAACATTATTTCATGGCATGCGAATCCCTCAACACATAATTCATGGCCCGGGACATCATGGTCTAAGGACGTCATCTTCAACCGTCCAAAGACAATTCTCATAGTCTAAAGGTAATTTGCATCATGTCTAAATTTACGCAAAGTTATACGCATATGCTTGTCGTACATCTTTTGACTTGCAAGTGACCCAGTGAACAACTGTTATCCCAACAGGAGCAATCCCGCTCCAGTTCCTTCATACTATTGCAAACCTGACAGCCCACCATAACTGTTTCCCCTATTAGAAACCTTGTATCCGTCCTTGTGATAACTTCATCGGCTTATTCCGTCGGTGGATCCAGAACTACACACAACCATGATTCCTGTAAAACCAGGGATATGTAGGCAGATCGGGAACCGGAGAGCGGCCTATATCTCTCAGATCGGTCTATTCGGTCAAAATTAGCCATCATATCTTTACCCGATAACTCTTTCATCCTTCCCAGGTAAAGAGGGGCAACTGTCGACATCCAATTTAATGCATATATACTTTCAAAACAATGCATGAGCTTCAATTAATATTTTTCCATAATTTTCTGTAATTTTAAAGGATTTTTAATTAATTTATTCAATTATTTTATTATCTAAATAATTACTATTTTCATCACAAAAGATTTTTAATAATTTTATTGCTTAATTTTTATCATTTATATTTATATTAAGCCTTAATTATTTTATGCATAATTCTATTTACATCTTTAGGTTATAATTGCAATAACTTTGCAATAATAGCCCATGTGTGTATAATTACTTTATTTCACACGAAAATGACCTTTTATATTTTTATTATATTAAGTAATTATTTTAAATCCTTTTCATGCATAAATTGCATTTTTATCAGTTTATTAGCTATATTTATAAATTATTTTATCAAATTAATTGGGTATTTAACATATAGCCTCTTTTAATTTGATTTTCGGACCTTAGCCCAATTTCCACCCCAGCCCAATTAAATTAACCCATTAACCCATAACTCATAGCACATAACCCTTGTTCATACCCGCCCCAACCCAGGTCAATCCTGGCCGTTGATCTCAAAAGATCAATGGTCCAGGATTTACCTTCCATTTTAATTTACCAAACAACCCCAAACCCTATTCATTTTTCAAAACTCATCGCCCTGAAACCCCTCTCCTCCTCTCTTCTATCTCACCCCCTTCTAACCCTGGACCGCCGTCATCGAAATCCCTTTCGATCCATCGGTTTCTTCTTCGATTCCAGGCCTTATCTGGCCTCCTATCTCTACTGGTGTTACGATGTTTGTGTTGCTCGAGGGTAATCTCAAGAAGCTTGAGCCAGATTTGGTTCAAACCCCTCATGGTCTAGATTAATCTGTCTGTATTCACCCCATGTCTGTGAGTATTATCATTTTTTTGTGTTTTCATGGCTTCAAATCTCTGGTTTAAAACTCAATTTTTTCTACCTCTGTTTTGTAACGACCTGACCGGTCATTTTGAGAGTTAGCGCCTCGATCCCCTGATAACTGTTCCTCCCATGTCTTATTAGGTTAATGGAATGAGTCGGAGCGTTGAGTGATGAAAATTGGAGTGTTTTTGGACATAAAGTCCTTTAAGGTGAGCTTTAACCTTAGAAATTGGGCCGGAGAGGGAGCTGTGTAAAGACGGACCCGAAATGGAAATCCGTCAACTCCTTTAGCTCCGTTGAATGATTTCGGGGTTGGGAGCGTGTTCGGAATGTGTTTTTGAGGCCAGATGTAGATCGGGGCTTGAATTGGCGAAAGTTAGAATTTCGGCGATTTCGGCCGATAGGTGAGATTTTGATATCGGACTCGGAATGCAATTCCGAAAGCGACAGTAGGTCCGAAATGTCATTTATGACCTGTTTGCAAAATTTGAGGTCATTCGGACGAGTTAAGACGTGGTTCGGCGTCAGAGGTGAATTCTTGAAAATTCCTAAGTCGTTAGGCTTGAATCTATGCATTTTTGGGTGTTTTGATGTTATGGGACATGTTTTTGAGGCTCGAATAAGTTGGAATGAGGTATTGGGGTCAATTGGTGGTTTTGGTTGAGGTCCCGGGGGCCTCGAAGTCGATTCAGATGTTTAACGGGAAGTTTTGGGGCTTTGCAAGCAATTGAACCAGATCCTCTTCTAGTGTTCCGCACCTGCGATGGAATTTCCGCAGGTGAGAGCTCGCAGGAGCGGCCCCCTATCCGCATGTGCGAAGTGTGAGGAGTCTTCCCAGGTGCGAAGGAACTTCCGCAGGTGCGGAGCCGCACCAGCGACCAGCCAGCCGCAGGTGCAAAGGAACTTCCGCAGGTGTAGAGCCGCACCAGCGACCAGCCAGCCGCAAGTGCGATCCCAGGGGTTTTAAATGAAATCCCGC
>ML286693.1:0-17174 GCA_005239495.1 Nicotiana undulata
CCCCCGCCCCACCCTAAAAAAAAAGACATTGGAAAAAGGTGGAAGCTTTTGGAATTCATGATCTACTCCTACCTATAAATTATTTTTTCAATAAAATTAAATGATTCAACAAAATGCAATTAAAAAGGATTTATCAAGAAATTTAAAAATGTAAATTAGTAATTACCGATATCGAGATCAGGATGGATTATGGCTATATTCATCTTCGAGCTGCTCCCTTTCTTCTCCATTGCTGTTTCTAAGAGAGAAGAAAATGCAGATGTAGGAAAAAGAAAAGAAAAACAGAGGTAAAAAGAGAACGGGTTAGTTTTAATTTTTAGATCCACCACTTAATATGGGCTAAATAGCCCAATAAAGCCCACCCGAAAAGCCCAAAACTTTTTACTTTATTACCTAGTTTTATAATTTCAATTTATTGCTTGTTTATTAATTATGTTAATATTTTTATATAATAATCATTTGTTATTAGTAAATTTCCTGTTTTCAGTTTTGTGGATGATTGGGAATAATAAGTGGAGAGAATGGGAAGAAAAGTCTGACAATGAAAAAGCAGCAATTGGAATGTGAGATTTTGGAAAAGCCATCAGATTTGGTGCAAAAATATAGGAGAAAATCAAAAATAGTCAGATTTATAAGTGGTCATTTAAAAATAGTCATAGTTAAAAAAGTAATCCAAATTTAGCCACTTTTCACGTAAAGATAAACCTGAACGAAAATACTATTCAAATTCCGGAAAAATACTCTAGTATAACTGGAGTTCCAGTATATTATACTGAAATTTTCTGCGTGTTGGACTTCCGGCATAATATATTGGAAGTTCATACACAAGTGCACGGATCTCCAGTATATTATGCTGGAACTTTTCGTGTTACGGCAAAATAGTGGCTATTTTTTATTGACTTTACAAATGCTGGCTATTTTTGAATGATTCCGAAAACTGACTAGCCCATGTTATTTTTACGCAATTGGAATGTGAGATTTTGGAAAAGCCATCAGATTTGGTGTAAAAATATCCAACATGTATTTTGGATGTCAACTTGTCACTACCCAAATTTTCCTCCGTTGGGTACTGTGATGGCACCTAGTCTTAGGGACTAGGTAAGCCTAACATTTCACTGGCAACAACAATAATAAAAGAAAAACATAACAGTCTCGATATGGAATCTCGACAGAAATTTAAAAATTTTCCCAAAACCCGGTAAATACAAGTCACAAGCTCTATGAATTCGTTCTACCAATCTAGATACAACTGTCTAAAAATGAATAAGTACAATTGAGATAAATAGGAAGGTGAATCCGAAGCCTGCGAATGCAGCAGCAGGTTTACCTTGAGTCTCCTCAGCAAAGATCCACACAACTAGTAACAGTCAGTACCTAGATTTGTGCAAAACAAAAATGCACAGAAGAGTAGCATGAGCACACCACAGCGGTGCACAGTAAGTATCAAGGCTAACCTCGGTGAAGTAGTGACAAGGACTAGTCCGGACACCCACTGGTCTAATAAATAAAACACATAGCAGTAATGACCGAAACAAAATAATTACCTAAAATCTTCGAATAAAATTTAACGGCAGGAAAATATAAGGCGGAAGGAAATGCAGTAAGTAAAGCAACGGAACAGCATAATAGAAATACGCAAGAAGGAACGGAAAACACGCAAGCCAAAGTCGGAAATCATAATACCATAAAACACTCAAACTTAGCACCGCATCAATTCGCTCACATCAAGCAGTAGCAAATAAGCTCAATAAAAACCAGTCAAATCCTCGAGTAAAAACTTTTAAAACGTGAGTTTATATCGAAAACTCTTGAAAATATAACCTTTTCAAGATATAGGAAAAACCTTCTTTGAAACATACTTTTTCTGAATGCATATGTATATATTTTTATAAAAGAATTCGTTAGAACATAGTTCCCTTAAAAATACGTTATATTAAAATATACTTTTCCAATACTGCTCATTCAAATATCATTTGTTCAAATATACTTTCCTAATTACTGCTCCTTCAAATAGCATTTATTCAAATATACTTGCCTGAAATACTTCTCCTTCAAATATCATTTATTCAAATATACTTTCCCAAATACTGTTCTTTCAAATATCATTTGTTCAAATATACTTTCAAAATAGGAGTCCTTCGGAACAACTTTTATCGGAGATAATTGCCTTTCAGCTATACATTTCAATATAAGTATATGTGTATATATGTATACTTTTCAATCCAAATCTCCTCAATGATAAACCACCGGAACTCCGTCCGTAAATCAATAGAGAATCGCGCAATGCAATGCAGGGAAAAGTCTCAGCCCGCAATCCCAATGTAAATATGCAATGCAATGCAGGGGAAAGTCTCAGGTCTCAGCCCGCAGTCCCAATGTAAATATGCAATGCAATGCAGGGGAAAGTCTCAGGTCTAAGCCCGCAGTCCCAATGTAAATATGCAATGCAATGCAGGGAAAAGTCTCAGGTCTAAGCCCGCATTCCCAATGTAAATATGCAATGCAATGCAGGGGAAAGTATAAGGTCTAAGCCCGCAGTCCCCATGTAAATATGCAATGCAATGCAAGGCACCGAGAGAAAACAACCAGAACACAGCAAAGCATTGCACAAGCCACAACGAGCACCCCAACAAAAACAGAAAGGCAAAATGCAAGGTGCGACGATAAGTTCAACACGAGAACTTCAATCAAAATAGTGGCAAAAACTCACTCATAAGCAGGAATCACTTAAGGGGAAACCAAGTATCAATGAAACAATGTAACGAGGAGAAAACCTAACAAATATAGCAACGATTCACCATACTCAAGTAAATAAATAGAGAACCAAATCATCCCGGCAAGGGAAGCAGCTATAACCAATCTCGCCTAACAGTTTGTTTCACGGAATAAACTTAGCTTAAGCAAATATTCAATATTAAGAGGCACCAAGGGAACCCTGCCAATATGGGTTATGGTCAACTATACCTAAGTAACATTTAAGGTAAATCATGTAAATCATCATGTACGACTCACGTGCATGCTTCACGGGCATGCTTGACACCAAACTAGAGATATTCCAATTCATGTTGAACAATTATACAACTAGATGATACTAATCTAATCTATTAGGCAGGGTGTGAAGAAATCTTAGCATATTGGTTGAAGAGGGAAAATACTCAGCTAAGTCAAATCAAGGTCAAATAATCAACAAAGAGGAATCGAAGTCAAGAAAAATCTAATTCAAATAGAGGAAGATGAAGCTAATAATCAGAAACTCAACCATAACAGTTACCACTTCATACGCCGGAGATATAGGGACCTAAGAATCCTAAAAGGCCAACCTACTTGCAATTAAGTTCGAGTACGCACTCGTCACCTCGCGTACACGGGCTACAATCAACACAGAAGACTCAAATCCTAAGGGGTAGTTCCCTCACACAAGGTTAGGCAAGATACTTACCTCAAAGACGACAATCGGGTACTCAAAAATGGACTTCTCGGGCTGGAAGACCTCCGGACGACTCAAATCAACTAAAACAACTTCAAAATGCACATAAAACGTATAAGGAATGATTCCGAATAATAAAGTTTCAATCTTTGCTAATTTATAAAAATCAACCCAAAAGTCGACCCCCGGGCCCGCACCTCGGAACCGGACAAATTTTACAATTTCCTATTACCCATTCCGATACGAGTTCACCCTAAATTTATTAAATTCCGATATCATTTGGTCATTCAAATCATGAATTTTCAATTTAGAAATTTTCTTTCAAAAACCCAAGTTTCTTCAAGCCAAAAACACAAATTAAGTGATAAAAATAAGAACTAATTCATGAAATATAATTAATTATGGTGGAAGAACATTTACCAATTCGATTTGTGTGAAAAACCCTCAAAGAATCACCCAAAACCGAGCTCTAGAACTTAAAATATGTTAGAAATGGTGAAACCCCGATTTTTGGAAATATATATTCTGCCCAGGTGTTTAAAGCATCGCGATCGCGGACAAGCTAATGCGATCGCGAAGAGGAAAATTTTTTGATGGAAAAAGACCCTATGCGATCGCGACAGAAGATACGCGAACGCGGAGAAGGAGGGCAGGGGCACACTGCGAACACATGACAGCTCTGCGATCGCAAAGAGATAAATGCCATCTACTACCCAGCCACATGATATACTGTGCGAACGCGATTAGAAGGATGCGATCGCGGAGTGTATGGTCAGTGAAGGTCTGCGATCGCGACCGTGCATACGCTATTGCACTGAAAGAATCTGGGCTGCTAAAAAAGGACTCTATGCGATCGCGACTAATCCTATGCGATCGCATAGAAGGAAACCAGAAGGCAATTTCAGCTGTAGAAAAATAAGGAATTTTGACCCGAAGCCTATCCGAAACACACCCGGGACCCTCGGGACCCCGTCTAAATGCATGAACAAGTCATGTAACCTAACACGGACTTGCTCGGGGTTTCAAAACACATAAAATACCACTAAAACGATGAATCAAACCAAGAATCAAACTTAGAAATTTCCAAAACTTCCAATGGCCAAACTCGTGCCGAAACTTATCAAACCAACTTGGAACGACGTAAAATTTTGCAGACACGTCCCAAATGACACAACGGACCTACATCCACTCTCGAAATTCCATTCCGAACCCGATACCAAAATTCCACTTATCAGCCAGAATCGCCGAAATTCTAACTTCCGCCAAATGACCTCAAATTACCCTACGGACCTCCAAATCCAATTTCGGACGCACGCCTAAGTCCAAAATCATCATACAAAGCTGTTGGCGTTAACCAAAACTCATTCCGAGGTCGTTTACCCAAAAGTCAAACCTCTGGTCAACTTTCTTCACTTAAGCTTCAAAATTTGAAAATGCTCCCCTAATTCGACTCCGGATCATCCGGTAACTGAATCTGACCACGCACACAGGTCGATATACACAATGTGAAGCTGATTAGGACCTTATACCACCGAACGGAACTTAACTCTCAAAACGACCAGTCGGATCGTTACATTCTCCCCTTCTTAAAACCAGCGTTCGTCCTCGAACGTGCCAAGATTCACCTATACTCATCCGATCATTGATTGCACACTCCCAACACACACCCGCAGGTGATCCCACGTCACCCCAACCTATTTAAGCTTGTTGACACCATCACAACTGCAACTTAACCTCCTTATCACTACCGATAAGACTCATACCTCAATTTCTCACCTTATACTCATTTCCAAAAAGGTCTAATGTTGAATCAATATTCGGCATTAGACTTAACCAGCTGCGTTAACTCCTGTCTAACCCATAGGGCACGACCACACAGTATAGTTCATCACGAATAGGCTCAAATAGCACTTTTGATCACCATAACTGCCCGAAATCAACTCAACATTGGCAATTGCCCCACATATGGAAGAACTCCGCTCCAAAACCCATAATACTAATAAAGAAGCAATAAACACGAAGACCTCATTATCAGGCACCCAAATCACCAAGACGTAGCTAGCACCACCCGACACACATCCCGCAACCCAAAACTAAAGACACACATAACGAAAATGAATGAATGCGAAAAGAGAGACATATAAAGGACTATCAAACAAGCCCATAGGCATAACTCTCTATCAATATTGACTTACCATAGCAGTATAAAGAGGAATGAGCAAATCATATGAACGAATCACCAAGATCCCATACTGATAAAAGTTCCACCGTGGTACTCAGCCCGGTCTAAATATATCAAATCACAAATATCACGAGGACCCCTGCCTAAACTCTAAATCTCATACCGAAAATATATCATGCCAATAGAAATCTCTCCCTTAACTCAACTCAGCTGATGGAAATCATAATACTAACTGAACTCACATCTCGATGGAGTATCGAATCACAACCAATAAACAAAGTAGTCAGGAAAAAATCATATAAGGCTCACCATAATGAATAATAAGGACTCGCCCCTAGTTTCACCACTAGAAAATATGAACAAAACAACGGTAGACACAGCTACTACTCATAAAAATTTCCCAACAGGAGCAAACACGAAGATAGGGTGTAAAAGATGAAAATCACTCATACAGGAAACAACGAATAAGAGAACTCGTCCCGACCAGCGTAACTATAATGGAATATGATTGGGTGCCCCTCTGTAGCACATAAAAACAACCCTGAGTGATGATATCTGGCACAACGGTCTCTAGCCTGCTATATGAAACACATCAAAGGGTTGGGCCTCCCCCTCTTGGGCGCCCTCCACACACTGAATGCCCTGCCATAACACACTTACTTGAATCCTGGAGATATCTCTCGCCCTGAGGCTATCATCTCCCCATTGAAACAATCTCTTTGCCGATGTGGCTGTAGAAACCGAACCATGCGAGTACTCTGAGACCCATGAGTACCTGAAACCCCATGCGAAGCTGGTAATGCGGACTGAACTAGTTGGCCCACAAAATCTCTGTCGTGTCGTACATTGCCTACATAATAAGGACTAGTAGATCTCTCCGGCCTATGTGCCTCCTAACTGAAACAACCAAGCGAGGTGTATATCTGGCCAACTTACTAAATCTAACAACATACTCCAATAGTGACATAGCGCCCTGACGCAACTGCTCAAACTCCGTGCGCCGTATATCCCTAGGAAACTGAAATGCAACCGCCCTCATAACATCTCTGAGAACTGAACCCCTGCTAGTGAAGTTGACTCGGCCAGGCTACCTAACTCATATGCCACCGCCACTGATCAACCCATTACTCTGAACCTGAGATGTGACAAAAGCAATCCCGCTCGTCTCCACAATGCCCGAAGCATGAAGAATATAATGACACTCCTCCAAGAAACCCTAGGCATTATCTGTCGCCAATTCACTGGAAGATAGGAGGGTGGTACTTCCTGCACCTTTAAATTCCTAAGGTGCTCTTCTCCCGACGCTGATGCTCTAACCACGGCTGAACGAAAACCACATGTTGTGCTGCCATGACAACTAGAACCTGACCCACATGGTCTTGCTGCTCTTGAGTGTAGACGGTGGGAGTCCGAAATTCTCTTAGATCTGTGGAGTAGCTGGTGCACTAGGATCAATCCAGCTTGCGTCGATATACCAATTATACTCAAAACCACAACCCCGGTCCCTTGAAGTCCGAAGTGGCAAATAGACACCTCCAGTACTGGGTTTTCCCCAACTGGAATTGCTGGCGGCTCTTCGACGGTCGTTCTGGTAGGCATCTTAACTGCGGCACGTTCTCTTCGTCGGCCTCCGTCTCTGACCCTTGCTTCGGGGTAACGTCACAGGAACCGCAGTTCGTGTCCTCACCATTGGTGAGAGAATGGATCGAAAATTTCCAATTTCAGGGTCAATGAACTCGCGCGATAGGAATGAAGGAAGCGAAATCATCCTAATAGTTCCGCAACCTCTCGAAGATAAGTATAGACGTCTCCGTACCGATCCGCAAGACTCTACTGAACCCGCTTATGACTCGCAGCACCTATGAACCTAGAGCTCTGATACCAACTTATCACGACCCAAATTTCCCTCCGTTGGGTACCATGATGGCACCTAGTCTTAGGGACTAGGTAAGCCTAACATTTCACTGGCAACAACAATAATAAAAGAAAAACATAATAGTCTCGATATGGAATCTCGACAGAAATTTACAATTTTTCCCAAAACCCGGTAAATACAAGTCACAAGCTCTATGAATTCGTTCTACCAATCTAGATAAAATTGTCTAAAAATGAATAAGTACAGTTGAGATAAATAGGAAGGTGACTCCGAAGCCTGCGAATGCAGCAACAAGTTTACCTTGAGTCTCCTTAGCAAAGATTCGCACAGCTAGTAACAGTCAGTACCTGGATCTTTGCAAAACAAAAATGCACAGAAGAGTAGCATGAGCACACCACAGTGGTGCCCAGTAAGTATCAAGACTAACCTCGGTGAATTAGTGATGAGGACTAGTCCGGACACCCACTGGTCTAATAAATAAAACACATAGCAGTAATGACCGAAACAAAATAATTACCTAAAATCTTCGAATAAAATTTAACGGCAGGAAAACATAAGGCGGAAGGAAATGCAGTAAGTAAAGAAACGGAACAACATAACAGAAATATGCAAGAAGGAAAGGAAATCACGCAAGCCAAAGTCGGAAATCACAATACCATAAAACACTCAAACTCAGCACCGCATCAATTCACTCACATCAAGCAGTAGCAAATAAGCTCAATAAAAACCAGTCAAATCTTCGAGTAAAAACCTTTAAAACGTGAGTTTATATCGAAAACTTTTGAAAATATAACCTTTTCAAGATATAGGAAAAACCTTCTTTGAAACACATTTTTTCTGAATGCATATGTATATATTTTTATAAAAGAATTCGTTAGAACATAGTTCCCTTAAAAATACGTTGTATTAAAATATACTTTCCCAATACTGCTCATTCAAATATCATTTGTTCAAATATACTTTCCTAAATACTGCTCCTTCAAATAGCATTTATTCAAATATACTTGCCCGAAATACTGCTCCTTCAAATATCATTTATTCAAATATACTTTCCCAAATACTGTTCATTCAAATATTATTTGTTAAAATATACTTTCAAAATAGGAGTCCTTCGGAACTACTTTTATCGGAGATAATTGCCTTTCAGCTATACATTTCAATATAAGTATATGTGTATATATGTATACTTTTCAATCCAAATCTCCTCAATGATAAACCATCGGAACTCCGTCCGTAACTCAATAGATAATCCCGCAATGCAATGCAGGGGAAAGTCTCAGGCCTCGGCCCGCAGTCCCAATGTAAATATGCAATGCAATGCAGGGGAAAGTCTCAGGCCTCGGCCCGCAGTCCCAATGTAAATATGCAATGCAGTGCAGGGGAAAGTCTCAGGTCTCAGCCCGCAGTCCCAATGTAAATATGCAATGCAATGTAGGGGAAAGTCTCAGGTCTCAGCCCGCAATCCCAATGTAAATATGCAATGCAATGCAGGGGAAAGTCTTAGGTCTAAGCCCGCAGTCCCAATGTAAATATGCAATGCAATGCAGGGGAAGGTCTGAGGTCTAAGCCCGCAGTCCCAATGTAAATATGCAATGCAATTCAGGGGAAAGTCTCAGGTCTAAGCCCGCAGTCCCCATGTAAATATGCAATGCAATGCAGGGCACCGAAAGAAAACAACCAGAACACAGCAAAACATTGCACAAGCCACAACGAGCACCCCAACAAAAACAGAAAGGCAACATGCAAGGTGCGACGATAAGTTCAACACGAGAACTTCAATCAAAATAGTGGTAAAAACTCACTCATAAGCAGGAATCACTTAAGGGGAAACCAAGTATCAATGAAACAATGTAACGAGGAGAAAACCTAAAAAATATAGCAACGATTCACCATACTCAAGTAAATAAATAGAGAACCAAATCATCCCGTCAAGGGAAGCAGCTATAACCAATCTCGCCTAACAGTTTGTTTCACGGAATAAACTTAGTTTAAGCAAATACTCAATATTAAGAGGCACCAAGGGAACCCTGCCAATATGGGTGATGGTCAACTATACCTAAGTAACATTTAAGGTAAATCATGTAAATCATCATGTACGACTCACGGGCATGCTTGAAACCAAACTAGAGATATTCCAATTCCTGTTGAACAATTATACAACTAGATGATACTAATTCTAATCTATTAGGCAGGGTGTGAAGAAATCTTAGCATATTGGTTGAAGAGGGAAAATACTCAGCTAAGTCAAATCAAGATCAAATAATCAACAAAGAGGAATCGAAGTCAAGAAAAATCTAATTCAAACAGAGGAAAATGAAGCTAATAATCAGAAACTCAACCATAACAGTTACCACTTCATACGCCGGAGATATAGGGACCTAAGAATCCTAAAAGGCCAACCTACTTGCAATTAAGTTCGAGTACGCACTCGTCACCTCGCGTACACGGGCTACAATCAACACAGAAGACTCAAATCCTAAGGGGTAGTTCCCTCACACTAGGTTAGGCAAGATACTTATCTCAAAGACGATAACCGGGTACTCAAAAATGGACTTCTCGGGCGGGAAGACCTCCGGACAGTTCAAATCAACTAAAACAACTTCAAAATGCACATAAAACGTATAAGGAATGATTCCGAATAATAAAGTTTCAATCTTTGCTAATTTATAAAAATCGACCCAAAAGTCGACCCCCGGGCCCGCACCTCGGAACCAGACAAATTTTACAGTTTCCTATTACCCATTCCGATACGAGTTCACCCATACTAAATTTATTAAATTCCGATATCATTTGGTCATTCAAATCATGAATTTTCAATTTAGAAATTTTCTTTCAAAAACCCAAGTTTCTTCAACCCAAAAACACAAATTAAGTGATAAAAATAAGAACTAATTAATGAAATATAATTAATTATGGTGGAAGAACATTTACCAATTCGATTTGTGTGAAAAACCCTCAAAGAATCACCCAAAACCGAGCTCTAGAACTTAAAATATGTTAGAAATGGTGAAACCCCAATTTTTGGAAATATATATTCTGCCCAGGTGTTTAAAGCATCGCGATCGCTAAGAGGAAAATTTTCTGATGGAAAAAGACCCTATGCGATCGCGACAGAAGATACGCGAACGCGGAGAAGGAGGTCAGGGCACACTGCGAACACAGGACAGCTCTGCGATCGCAAAGAGATAAATGCCATCTACTACCCAGCCACATGATATACTGTGCGAACGCGATTAGAAGGATGCGATCGCGGAGTGTATGGTCAGTGGAGGTCTGCGATCGCGACCGTGCATACGCGATCGCACTGAAGGAATCTGGGCTGCTCAAAAAGGACTCTATGCGATCGCGACTAATCCTATGCGATCGCATAGAAGGAAACTAGAAGGCAATTTCAGCTGTAGAAAAATAAGGAATTTTGACCCGAATCCTATCCGAAACACACCCGGGACCCCGTCTAAATGCATGAACAAGTCATGTAACCTAAGACGGACTTTCTCGGGGTTAACACATAAAATACCACTAAAACGATTAATCAAACCAAGAATCAAACTTAGAAATTTCCAAAACTTCCAATATCCAAACTCGTGCCGAAACTTATCAAACCAACCCGGAACGACGTGAAATTTTGCGGACACGTCCCAAATGAAACAACGGACCTACAGCCACTCTTGGAATTCCATTCTGAACCCGATACCAAAATTCCACCTATCGGCCGGAATCACCGAAATTCTAACTTCCGCCAAATGACCTCAAATTACCCTACGGACCTCCAAGTACAATTATGGACGCACACCTAAGTCCAAAATCATTACGAAGCTGTTGGCGTTAACCAAAACTCATTCCGAGGTCGTTTACCCAAAAGTCAAACCTCCGGTCAACTTTCTTTACTTAAGCTTCAAATTTTGAAAATTCTCCCCTAATTCGACTCTGGATCATCCGGTAACTGAATCTGACCATGCACACAAGTCGATATACACAATGTGAAGCTGATTAGGACCTTTTACCACCGAACGAAACTTAACACTATAAATGACCAGTCGGGTCGTTACACAATTGATGGCTATTTTGGCAATTAAAAGACTCGCTGTTTAGATTCGTAAAAAGAACGGAGGAACAGTCTTTCCACCTAAGTAGGCATTTGAACAAAAGAATTGTAAAGTTCCAAAAAATGGTGAAAAGTTTTTAAGAAAAAAATAATATTTGAAATTTAGAGTTGTGTTCGGACATAAATTTCAGTTTGGCTGTTTTTGAAGTTTTGTGAGTGATTTGAGTGAACTCATATCCCTGACACCATCCCGCTGAACTTTATCCCGAAGAGACCGAAGGTTGGGATCATCATACTAGCGCTCCCGAATGCGGTCATACAGAGAAGATCGAGCAATAACACACGCAAATACCCGGTGAGGCTCAGAAAAGTCCAATCTCACGAACTGAATGGCTAAGGATTGAACATCCAAGGCTAAGGGCCTCTCAGCTGCACGAAGATATGCCAAACTACCCAAACTCCGCCCAGCGGCTCAGGGCATCGGCCACCACATTATCCTTCCCCTGGTGGTATAATATAGTGATGTCATAATCCTTGAGTAGCTCCAACCACCTACGCTGACGCAAATTGAGATCCTTCTGCATAAATCTATGTTGCAAACTCCGGTGATCCGTATATATCTCACAGGGAACACCATATAAATAATGATGCCATATCTTTAGGGCGTGAACAATCGCTGCCAACTCGAGATCATGCACGTGGTAGTTTCTCTCATGCACCTTCAATTGTCTGGACGCGTAGGCAATCACCCTACCGTCATGCATCAACACCGCTCCCAAACCAATCCTCGAAGCATCACAATAGACCGTTATAGGACCCCGAACCAGTAGGTAGTACTAACACTGTGGCTGTAGTCAGGGCTGTCTTGAGCTTTTGAAAGCTCTCCTCACACTCCTCAGTCCAAATAAAAGGTGCACCCTTCTGGGTCAATCTAGTCTTGGGTGCTGAAATGGATGAAAACCCCTCCACAAAACGACGATTATATCCCGCCAAACCGAGGAAACTGCGGATCTCGATAGCTGAAGGCGGTCTGGGCCAACTCTACACTGCCTCCACCTTCTTCGGATCTACCTTGATCCCATCCGAAGATACCACATGGCCTAAGAATGCCTCAGAATCAAGCCAAAATTCACACTTAGAGAATTTGGCATGCAAATTCTTCTCTCTCAAGGCCTGAAGCACGGTCCTCAAGTGCTGCTCATGGTCCTCCCAAGACCGAGAATATACCAGAATGTCGTCAATCAATACGATGACGAAAGTATCAAGATAAGGCCGAAATACGCTGTGCATCAGGTGCATGAAAGTTGCTAGGGCATTGGTCAACCCGAATGACATAATAAGGAACTTGTAGTGACCATATCTAGTCCTGAAAGCAGTCTTCAGGATATCCAACTCCCGAATCTTCAACTGATGATAGCCTGAACGGAGATCAATCTTGGAGAATACCCTGGCACCCTGTAACTGTCAAACAAATCATCAATACGAGGCAATGGGTACATGTTCTTCACTGTCACCATATTCAACTATTTGTAATCAATGCACATACGCATTGATCCATCCTTCTTTTTCACAAATAACACCGGAGCACCCCAAGGTGATACACTGGGACTGATGAACCCCTTATCAAGCAATTCCTGCAAATGTTCCTTCAACTCCTTCAACTTAGGAGAAGCCATACGATAGGGAGGAATGGAAATGGGCTGAGTGTCTGGCAACAAATCAATGCTGAAGTCGATGTCTCTGTCGGGCGGCATACCCGGAAGGTCAGCTGGAAAAACATCAGGATAGTCCCTCACAACTGGGACTGACTCAACTGTAGAGGTATCAACACTAACATCTCTCACATAGGCCAAATAAGCATCACACCCCTTTGCAACCATCCGCTAAGCCTTAAGAAAAGAAATGACCTAACGAGGAGTATACTCTAATGAACCCTTCCACTTTAACCTCATTAATCCTAGCATAGCCAGCGTCACGGTCTTGGCGTGACAATCAAGAATAGCATAGTGGGGAGATAACCAATCCATGCCCAAGATAACGTTGAAATCTACCATACTGAGTAATAATAAATCAGCCCTGGTCTCAAAACCACTGATAACAATCAAACACGACCAATATACGCGGTCCACAACAAGAGAATCTCCCACATGAGTAGAAACATATAGGGGGGAACTCAAAGAATCCCGAGATATCCCCAACTGTGGAGCAAAATAAGAAGACACATATGAATACGTGGAACCTGGATCAAATAATATTGATGCATACCTATGACTAACGGGGACAATACATGTGATAACCGAGTCTGAAGCAATGGCCTAGGATCAAGCTGGAAGGGCATAATATCTGGCCTGACCTCCCCCCTCTAGGACGGCCTCCTCCTCCCCGACCTCCACCTCATGCTGCCTGAGATGGTGGGGTAGCAGCTGGGGCTGGACGAATAGGTGGGGGACCTGGTGGAAGACGTGGAACCTGATAAGTCTCTGGTGGTGCATCCCTCCTAACTCTGGGGAAATCTCTGATTATGTGCCGAGGGTCACCACACCAAAAACAACCCCTCTGAGGACGCGGTGGCTGCTGCTGACTCTGAACTGGCCTGCTGGGCTGGCCAGTGATAGAACCTCGAGCTGAAGGCACCTGAGATACCGGTGGTGCATAATAAGGCTCCCGAGGTCTAGGAGGAGCTGAAATACCGCTGGCTGCTGGGAGAGATGAATGAATGGGGCGGCTCACAAAGCCCCTACCATGGCGTGTTGCAGGTGCACGAACTCCTGAAAAATGACCCGTCTCTCGAGACCTCTTGGCCTCTCTCTCCTCCTTGTCCCGGGCCAACATACTCTCAATCCTCCTAGCAATGCTCACGGCCTGCTGGTAAGTAATATCTGTCTCCAGCTCTCTGGCCATACTAGTACGAATGCTGGGATGGAGCCCCTCAATAAAACAGCGAACTCTCTCTCTGACAGAAGAAACCAAAGCTGGTGCATGTCATGCCAAGTCACTGAACCGGACTGCATACTCCAACACGGTCATAGTACCCTGGCGTAGCTGCTCAAAATCTGCACGCCAAGCATCCTTGAGACTCTGAGGGACAAACTAAAGCAAAAACATCTCTGAAAACTGAGCCCAAGTAAGTGAGGCTGCCTCGTCCGGACTACTAAGCTCAAATGCACGCCACCACTGATAGGCTTCTCCTCTCAACTAAAAAGTAGTGAAAGAGACCCCACTCATCTCTACAATACCCATGGTACGAAGGATGCGATGACACTCCTCAAGAAAACCCAGAGCGTCATCTGAAGCCAACCCGCTGAACTCAAGTGGGTGGTACTTCTTGTACCTCTCAAGACGGAGCTGCTCAGACTCAGATGCAGCTTCCCTGGCCTCCTGCTGAACTGGAGCTGCTGGGGGCATATGAATATACTCTGGGACCTGCCCCATGTGGATCCTCTGCTCAGGGGTACAGGCTGCGGGAGTCTGTGTCCCTCCCCCGGCCTGGGATGTAGCTAGGTCTATCGGGAGTAGTCCCGCCTGAGACAAAGTGCTGAAAGCACTCATGAACTGGGCCAAGGTCTCCTGGAGGGCTGGAGTGATAGCAGGGACCTCCGGTGCCCCTCCAACTGCGCCTGCTGAGGGATCCTCTGCCACTGCTCTAGCTGGTGCTCGGGCTCCACCGCGTGCTCGTTCCCTGCCCCGACCCCTGCTTCTAGTGGCTCTTGCTGGGGGCTCGGGTGCCTGATCGTCAGTACGTCTGGTGCGAGTACGAACCATATGTAAGAAAGAATAGAATAGAGTTTAAGAATTTTGATAATAGTAACCAGAACGAGAAGAGATTCCATGAAGTATGATTGTTCTTAACAGTTACATAGCCTACCAAAGATAGATACGGACGTCTCCGCACCGATCCGCGAGACTCTAATAAACCGGCTTGTGATGTTGTGACTCCTATGAACCTAGACGTTCTGATACCAATTTGTCACGACCCAATTTTCCCTCCTACTGGGTCTCGTGACGGCACCTAGTCTAGACGACTAGGTAAGCCTAATCATTAAGAATAATTGAAGGTAAACACGTAAAATAGAAGGAAATGAAATAAAGTCATACTAAAAATCAATGCCGCTCGACATTTACTGCTTACTTCACCCAAGACCCAGAATATCAAGAAACATCACAAGCTAAACTCTATGGCTCAATATACAAAACTTGAAAAATGACAGTGCAGTCTCATCTACAAGTTATAACTATGCTAGGATAGGAGGGGGACTCGGAAGCTCTGCGGACGCTGCAGAATATACTTCAAAGTCTCCAACTGTCTGCTGCTGAGCTAACTACGATACTGTGCACTGGTACCTGGATATGCACATGGGAAAAACATGCGCAGAAGGGCGTGGGTTCTCCACATTCGGTACCCAGTAAGTGCCAAGCCTAACCCCAGTCAAGTAGTGACGAGGTCATGTTGAGGCTCTATTGAGTTTGCAAAAAAATATACAGATATAATTAACAGTTAAGTAAAGCAGTAATAGTTAACGGGAAATAAAGTAAAGACTAGCTAGAAATGATGCAAATAACCCTCAACTCAGCACAACATCAACTTAATAAATAATCGCGCAATGCAATGCAAGGGAAAGTCTCAGGTCTAAGCCCGCAGTCTCCATGTAACGATGCAGAGCAATGCAAGGGAAAGTCTCAGGTCTCGGCCCGCAGTCCCAATGTAAATATGCGATGCGATGCAAGTGAAAGTCTCAGGTCTAAGCCCGCAGTCTCCATGTAACTATGCAAAGCAATGCAAGGGAAAGTACCAGGTCTAAGCCCGCAGTCCCAATGTAACTATACAATGCAATGCAAGGTAAAGTCTCAGGTCTAAGCCCGCAGTCCCAATGTAAATGTGCAACGCAATGCAATGCAAGGTATATATCAATTATAGCGTAATTCAAAGATTTTTGGGAAAAACAGTTCGAAATTATGGGGTAAAGTACTTAAACCAATATCAAATAATAGTAACGAGTGGAAAATCAGGTAAAATCGATTGTCAAGATAAAATCTTAAGTTGTTACTCAGCTCAAACCAATAACAGTAATAATAGGATTGAAAATGAGGCATGTCGTAGAAAGAACTATGGAAATTTAGTGAAAATATCCCATGCACGCGCTCGTCACCTCACGTACACGGGGTTTTACAGTAAAAAGCAGTTAAAATGCCTAAGGGAAATTCCCCAACACAGAGTTAGGCAAGCCACTTACCTCGACTGTGCTAATCAACCAATAATCACGCTCTTTCCACGAGTATCCAACTCCAGGTGGCCCAAATATATTCAATGCGATTGCATAATGTAAATATCAATTCAAGAAATCAAAATAACTAATTAATTTGGAACTAATGCGTGAAATTAGAAATTTCGACCAAAACGCCCCTCGGGCCCACGTCTCGGAATCAGATAAAAGCTATATTTTCCGGACACCCATTCACTCAAGAACTCACTCGAACAAGAATCAACAAAATTCGATGTCAAAACCCCCCTAAATTCTCAGATTTTCGGTTGGGGAAGTTTCATCAAGTTCCATGATTCCCCCCCCCCCCCCCCCCCCCCCTCTTCTTTTCTTTAAACAACAAAAAATAGATGAAAATTGAAAACAAAAAGATAAAGATAAACTAA